>JARFOC010056542.1:0-18967 GCA_031763485.1 Osmoderma eremita | reverse complement strand
ACCCTATAGAAATAAATCTAGAATATAATAAGTTTCTTATTAAGTACAGCGTATCGTAGTATTAGTTAATTAGGTTTGGTAGATTCGATATCCATAATGTATTAAACTCTTCCCAAAACGCAAAATCGTCGGTGGGAATTAATTTATTATCACATAAAATTTATCTTTACTTGTAGAATGCAAAGAAGGCGAAGAAAAACAAGTGGAATGCAATAACTATTACTGTGTTAATGGACACTGGGCTTATACCAAAAAATCATGTCACGCTAAATGAGGTAAGCTCTACACCTATCCTTCCCATCACCTTTATTTAGATTAAGCAGTTCATTACCAATCCTGACTGATTTTGGAAGAAAAAAAGTATGATCAAAAGACTTGCTCACATTTGCAAGAAGTTTGGCTGGTAACTTTCAAACATCGATAATTCATCTTTTGTCATGTTCTTCCAATTGATTATTAAATGGTTTAAATTCTAGCCGCAAATGTTGGTTGAATGAAGAGAGAACTCTTAAGGATGTAACCCACATCTTCCATCTACATACCGCTACATTGACTATTTTATGGACCGGATATTCTACGGTTACCCTTTACTTTATTTATTAATGTGTCATTTTCTATTAAATAATTGTGTATATTGTTTGTTAATGTTTTCTTAATTCCTTCAATAAACTACTGCGCAACTGAGTATGTTTTTTTATTCGATACTCTATATAGGGTAAATGTACCAACCATCGGACACTTAAGGAGCGGACTAACTTTCAGAACCACAAAAAACTTGTATCCAAAGAATTTGGCCGCACGTGCTTTTCCCATAATTTGTCCCTTTATAAATCAGAAAGCAAATCAATTAGTTTTTATTATAATAACGTTCTTGTAATTAGAAAAAAAAATTTGTTAAGAAACGCATCATGTGCCAGTCATGGGACCTATCAAACTCATAATGTCCCAATAATCGGTCGCAAGCTTACCTAATGATTGCACACGCGAAACAATACTTCGCTTTGTTGTCCGTTTTGCAATCCCAAAAGGAATGGGGAAAAATTTGTAAACATTCCGACGATTACATCATTCCATCTCACTCCCCCCTCCTCTGTGGTTCTCTATCACACACGGTGGGTCAGCTTTTTAGCCTCATAGGAAAATACATATAAAAGTGTGCTGTAACTCTCATAGCCTGCTAACTTCAAAAACAACCTAAATTCATATATCAACACGTCTTGAATTAACTAAGATAATTTAATGAATCGAAATTTATTTATGTTTCTTAATAATATTTGCCAGGAATGTCACCCCAAAATCCCTCCACAAATATTGTTAATTCTGTAGACATTGCTTAGATTTATTTACAACAAGAAAACAAGTGCGAAATATATAAGAGCTCATCCGTCGATTCATTTAGTATGCAAGCTGTAAGTAGCAGGTTCACACCTCCATAATAAGATGCGTTTCTTCAATTCACTCCTGTTGGTTGGACTACTGGCAGTTTTCGTTGAATCATCTCCAGATAGTAGTAATCGTAAGTAATGCAATTCAGGATTTTTAGACTTTAATATTATTATATAGTCAAAAAGTTGAGACGGCTATTAACAGTTTGTGTTAAAAACTGTTGCTGCATCAAAATGTATTATATATATTTGAGATAACGCCATGAAAATTGTTCACTTCTCCGAATTATTTTATGTTGACATAAAATAAAATAAAATTTGTAATTTTATGTTATTAATCTGAATTCATTGTCACCTTTAGACAAATGCAAGGATGGCGATGTCAAGAAAGTAGATTGCCATGGATGTATCTGCTTACACGGTACATGGCGCTGCAGTACATTACAGTGTCCGCAACTAGGTAAGTCACACCAGTCTCTTACAGAGAAGAAGGGAAGCGAAATTTGTAAGTATTATACATTATTAAACTGAATTTATTGTGGTTTTTAATAGCATGCAAGCAGGGCGATATTAAGCAGGAGGATTGCAATACTTGTCATTGTATATATGGTTTATGGTTTTGCCCCAGCAAACCTTGCTCAGGTAAGCCGATATCGCCTTCACACATAAAATGACTTTCTGAATAGTCCAAAAGAAAAATTAACTAGGATTTCATGTTTATGCACATACAACAATCGTAACAAATTGTACAAATAATCGTAACAAAATTTTTACTTATTCTAACCTCACAATTCGTTTTTATGTTTCTTTTTTCTTCAAATTATGTACCATAACTTTAAAATCTTGACATTAACTAAGCGAAAGAAGTAAAATAAATAAATTTCAACGCGGTTGCAACCTAAATGGGTTCCAACTGATAACATAAAGTTTAACTTCACATTATTTATCAGGTACATGCAAAGACGGCGACTTTAAAGAACTGGATTGCAATACATGTGTGTGCTCAAGCGGCAAATGGAGCTGCACGGAAAAAGTTTGTGGTAAGTCTCGTCCCTCTGTTCCAGAAACTTCAACAGTTTGAAGTATAAACGCAATACCGTTTTAGAGCTTAAAAATAGGGTACTCAGGTTAAGTGATAACACTTTTTACAAAAATAATCTAGGTTTAGTTACCGAAATTTTAAGAAATAATGGTTACCAGAGAAAGTTAATCAATACTATTTTATATAATACCATAGATAGAGGTAAACATACTACAAATGATTTCAAATTTTTTAAGATCCCTTATATCGCTGGATTAACAGAAAAATTAACTAGCGTGCTTAACACTGAAGAATGTAAAGTGGCTGCATATAATACCAAATCTGTTAGCAATCTTTTCACTAGCTTTAAAGACAAGATTCCAAAAGAACTGAAATCTAATATTATATATAAAATTAATTGTAATGTGTGTATGTGGGGCAAACCAAACAGTATCTCTCAAGAAGATTGCAAAATCATAGGCAAGATTGTTTCCTTCATAATGCCATAAACCCGAAAAAACTGCTTTAGTTTGACACCATTTCCATTTGAATCATGTTTTTGATTTTGATAATGCGAAAATTTTAATTCAAGAAAGTAATTTATATAAGAGGTTGTTGTTGGAGAAAATCTATATTTGTAAAGACGCGGATTCCATCAACAAGAAAGATGATTCTACCACTAATGAGTTTTTGACATATATCAATTTAATTAACTCCGTTAGTAATGTTCGTTGTGATTAGCTGAATATTGAAGTAATAATAATTTCATTTTAATTTTGAGGTTCATTTTACTTTTGTCACATTTTTATATATTTGTATTGTGCGTGTCCTGTTATTATTAACAAAAACATTTTAACAAATAACCTTTTTACATCCATGGCACGTTCGTGTTCCATAGATATTTGAAATATTTGCCTTATTCGACTGTTGAACGTTGCAGAAATATTTCTTTCGTCCCCACAGTACGTTATCTTGTGGTTTTAATCACAACAGCAATGTTGTTATTTTATACTTCAATTACATATTTAATTTAGATGTAGGGGGTTCGTTTAATGTTGATTAAGTGACGGTTTATCTACTAAGGTAATTAATCATGTTTTTTTTATGTTTTTGTTGGTCATGCTATTGTATGGTTATAAAAAAAATATCCTCCGTGTTGTAACTATTACTGTGATACTGTATCTTGCTATTTAGCTTGAAAAAGATCTATAATATAGATCGAAACGTCGCAATGAAGTAGACGATTGTTGCCTTTTTATTTTTTCTTTACCTTCCATATCCATATTTAGCCCTTGATTACTTCAATCAAACGACATATTCAATCCTTTGCAAATGCTACTCCACTACATAGTCAAAATAATAGGAAATCAAATTTATATATCAAAACAATGTTGCAACGTGATCAACCTGGGTTAGCAAGATAAAATTAGTTAGATAACTTTATATTATTAATTTTAAATCATCAGCTTTAGGCAAATGCGACAAGGAAGGCGAACTCAAGAATTTACTTTGCAATCCATGTGTCTGCATACAAGGTACATGGATCTGCTCTTCAGTCGCTTGTGGACAACAAAGTGAGTCACACCTTTCTCTTACGAAGAAGAAGAGAAACAATATTTGTATTGTACATTATTAATCTGAATTTATTGTTTTTTTTTTACTAGCGTGCAAGCAGGGCGACACTAAGCAGGTGGGTTGCAATACTTGTGCCTGTTTATATGG
Source organism: Osmoderma eremita (assembly GCA_031763485.1). Taxonomy (NCBI): domain Eukaryota; kingdom Metazoa; phylum Arthropoda; class Insecta; order Coleoptera; family Scarabaeidae; genus Osmoderma; species Osmoderma eremita. The sequence goes on along the minus strand of JARFOC010056542.1, from coordinate 14,839 downwards.
TGTGTGGATTTGCAAGGATAAACTTTGGCCAGGTAAGCCGAAAGCCTCCTCGCCCATAAAAGAACTTTTTCTGAATATTACAAAAAGCAAACTCAATTTTCCAAAAGATTTTCACTTGCTACGACTTCAAATATATGTATCATAAATAATCTTATAAGCTAACAGGATACTGTGTTTTGAAATAGTAGAACTTTTCCCAAACAATAAACATACTCTAATACCTTCTAATCTGCGAAGAAAATAACTGATGTCACATTTACTATTATTGCTTAGAATGCAAGGATGGCGATACCAAAGTAATAGATTGCAATACGTGTAACTGCAAACGCGGTAAATGGGAATGCGCCGACAACCTATGTGGTAAGTTCCTTTCCCTCAATTTCATCTAATCGCAAAACAAAGTCAAGCAACTTCACATTGTTCGCAACAATCTCTACTTACTCTTATTTTGGTTAGAATATAAGAAGGAAAAGACCAGAGCGAAGCATTCCAATACTTTCACTTGCGAACACGGTTTATGGAACTCATAAATTTTAATCGACGACATTTAATATTGTTCACTCCTCTGTTGATATAATATAAAATTTGTAAGTTTATATTATTATTTATATTAATCTCAATTCATTGCTACCTTTAGACAAATGCAAGGAAGGCGATTTCAAGGAAGTAGATTGTAACGCATGTGCCTGCTTACACGGTATATGGCGCTGTACCGCCTTTAAGTGTCCACAACTAGGTAAGTCACACCTTTCCCTTAAAAAGAATGAAAGCAATATTTGTAGGTTTACGTTATTAATCATTATTGTGGTTTTTAATAGGATGCAAGCCTGGCGATATTAGGCAGGAGGACTGCAATACTTGTTATTGTTTAAATGGTGTATGGTTTTGCCCCAGCAAACTTTGCTCAGGTAAGACGACACCGCCCTTACCCATAAAATAACCCTCTCAATAGTCCAAAATGCAAAACCAACTTCACAAAAGGCTTTCGCTAACTACGATTTCATGTTTATGCACATATAAATAATCGTAACAAAAGTTTTGCTTGTTCTAATCTCACATTACGTTTTTATGTTTTTTTTTCTTCAAATTATGTACCATCATTTTAAAATCCTGACAACGTTAACTAACATAAGTCAAATAAATAAACTTTAACACAATTGCAACGTAATTGGTTCAACTAATAACACAAAATGTGCATTATTTATCAGGTAAATGCAAAGACGGCGAGCTTAAAGAACTGGGGTGCAATACTTGTGTGTGCTCGTTCGGCAAATGGAGATGCACGGAAAACGTTTGTGGTAAGTCTCGTCCCTCATTTCCCTAAAGTGGACAGCCACCTATTAATCTCGTAAGGATATCTGTCAATATCTGACACGCAAGGTGAAATCTATCAAATTTATTAAAAATATATAAATATACTTTTAGGATCCCTCAACACATCTGATTATGTTGCAACTGACAACTGTTTCGAGCTAGGAAGGGTGGCTGCTACTTGTTCAGTACGCCGCACAGTGATCCAGAATGGCATGTTCGCGATCAAAAACTGTAACTTCTTGTACAATAGGAATTTTGAAACGATTTTTTTAGGAATATGCAATCAACTATAAAGGATTTCATCCATATAAAAGAAAAGAGCATTGAGCCGAAAATCAGGCGGTAATCATAAGCGAAAATAAAAGGCATTCATTCAAAAAAATTTAAACAATATTTTTCTTCAATTTCTATTGCGTATGATAACTGTTTTTTTTTATTTCAACTTAAATTTTATTATTTAATACATCTTTTACACATAATCCTAGTTTGAAATTGATTTACAAAGTATGAAATTCAACTATTTAATTTGTATTTTCTCAGAAAATAGCAAGAAGTAGCAGCTGAAACTTATAGGGAGGCTTATATAGGCTACAGGGATTATGTATGCTAAAGATAAAGATCGCCCTGGACCACTGTGCGGCATGAACTTCACGTTAGGATGTCTGCATGGTAAAGCCGTAACGACCAGCATAATTCTAAAAGTATATTTATATATTTTTAATATAATTTCTTACTTAGCCTCTGATTATTTTAAGCAAACCGCATATTCAATTCTTTGCAAATTCTATACCAATAATACATAATCAAAATTACCGTACATCGAATATAGGTATATATATATATATACTTAAACAGTATTGCAACGCGATCAGCCTGGGTTCACAAAATAAGGTTTCTAATTCTATATTATTAACCTTAATTTATTGCCCGTTTTAGGAGAATGCGAGAACTTTGGCGACCTCAAGAGTTTAGATTGCAATTCATGTATCTGCGTACTGGATACATGGCTATGCTCCTCATTGCCTTGTGGACAACTAGGTAAGTCACACCCTTCCCTTACGAAGAAGAAAAAGATATTTGTATTAACCTGAATTTATTGTTGTTTCTAATAGCGTGCAAGCATAGCGACACTAAGCAGGTGGATTGCAATACTTGTGTCTGTTTGTATGGTATATGGTTTTGCACGGACAAACCTTGCACAGGTAAGCCAAACCCTCTCCACCTATACAAGAGCTTTTCTGAATAATACAAAATACAAAACCAATTTCCCGAAAGATTTTCGCTTGCTGCGACTTCAAATATATGTATCATAAATATTCTTATAAACTAATGGGATATCCAGCGGAAACACAACTGACGTCACCTTACTAATTTTCATTTACTGTTTTTTGTATAGAATGCAAGGATGGCGATACCAAAGAACAAGACTGCAATACATGTAGTTGCAAACGCGGTAAATGGGAATGTACCGACGACCTATGTGGTAAGTCATGTATTCCTCTCCCTCAATTCCATCTAACTCCAAAACAAAACCAAGTAACTCCACATTATTAATGTCTATTTACTGTTGTTTCGGTTAGAATGTAAGAAGGGAAAGACCAAAGAAAGACATTGCAATACCTGCAACTGCGAACGTGGTTTGTGGAAGTGCACCGAATTAGTATGTGGTAAGTCACATACTCCTTTGCCCAAACAATAGTCAAACTCTAATACCTTTTGACCTACGAAGAAAACAACTGACGTCACATTTACTGTTACTATTTAGAATGCAAGGACGGCTATACCAAAGAAGAAGATTGCAATACATGTAGCTGTAAACGCGGTAAATGGGAATGCACCGACAACTTATGTGGTAAGTCAGGCATTTCCTTCCTTCAATTCAATCCAAGCGCAAAGTAAAATCAAGTAACTTCACATATTAATCTCTATTTACCGATATTTTGGTTAGAATGCAAGAACGGAGAAATTAGAGAGGTGGGTTGCAATACCCTTAGTTGCAATCGCGGTTGTACCGACAAGGAATGTGGTAATCCGGTACGTTCCTTTGATTTTGGCGGACTATCTTTGATTATTTCTGGCCTTAAATACCAACTTTGCAATTCCACCTCACGGTCTCAATTTTTATTGTATTAAATGAGCAATCAAATTTCCTAATTTTACATTGACAATCTCTATTTATTGTTGCTATTAATAGAATGCAAGGCGGACGAGACAAAGGAGGAGGATTGTAACATCTGTGTCTGTAGAAGGGGTCTGTGGGCTTGCACCGACAAATATTGTCATGAACCAGGTAAGTTGCATTTTCCTTTGTCCTACAACAAAACATCTCTCCTGCCTAATGGGTATATCATTAGTTTATGTTTTTAAAGGGTCGACAATGCACAATTCACACTCGATTTGATTCTTTTACTTAAAATATTTTGTCTCCTTATATATGTACGTTTTTCTTACAAATAATATACGCCTGTTTCTAGTTCCATAATCTAGACTAAATAATAAATAAGTGCATTTATTTTTTTATATTTAAATTACATACATGTTAAAATGTACAAATACCACATTATTTCTGATATACTAACGAACATTGTAATGTCACATTATTAATTTCGTCTATTAACATTTTTGAAAGAATGCGAGAATGGCGACACGAAACAAGAACACTGCAATACTTGTATCTGCACAAAGGGCGAATGGGCGTGCACGAAAATAGGTTGTCCAGAACCAGGTAAGTCACATTTTCCTTGTCTTTAAGACTAGGAAACGTTTGTGAGAAATTTATCTGCTATATAACTGGAATGTTGTTAGAATTATTTGAGTACCTGTGCTCTTATACATAAATACATACGCTCAGGATAATCCTAATTTTTTTTAATTTTTAACAGAATGCAAAGATGGCGATGCTAAGAACGTAGATTGCAGTAGATGTATATGCTTAGGCGATTACTGGTGTTGTACCGAGAAAGAGTGTCCACCGCCAGGTAAACCCATGGTTCCTGCTTTACAATATAACCCTATAGAAATAAATCTAGAATATAATAAGTTTGTTATTAAGTACAGCGTATCCTAGTATTAGTTAATTAGGTTTGGTAGATTCGATATCCACAATGTATTAAACTCTTCCCAAAACGCGAAATCGCCGGTGGGAATTAATTTATTATCACATAAAATTTATCTTTACTTGTAGAATGCAAAGAAGGCGAAGAGAAACAAGTGGAATGCAATAACTATTACTGTGTAAATGCACACTGGGCTTATACCAAAAAATCATGTCACGCTAAAGGAGGTAAGCTCTACACCTATCCTTCCTATCACCTTCATTTAGATTAAGCAGTTCATTACAAATCCTGACTGATTTTGGAAGATACCTAAAAAGTATGATCAAAAGACTTGCTCACATTTGCAAGAAGTTTGACTGGTAACGTTCAAATATCTATAATTCATCTTTTGTCATATTCTTCCAATTGATTATTAAATGGTTTAAATTCTAGCCGAAAATGCTCGTTGAATGAACAGAGAACTCTTAAGGGTATAACCCACATCTTCCATCTACATTGACTATTTTATGGACTGGATATTCTACGGTTACCCTTTACTTTATTTAATGTGTCAATTTCTGTTAAATAATTGTGTACATTGTTTGTTAATGTTTTCTTAATTCCTTCAATAAACTACTGGGCAACTGAGTATGTCTTTTTATTCGATACCCTATATACATACGTATTCTGAAATGTTAAGCAGAAATAAATTGGTTGAACTTTAAATACTATTACTAACACTCATGGGAATTCCTACAGTTGGTTGAAAATTGCGAAAACGTAACAAAAACAAAATTCAACATTTAAGTGACGCCCAGCACGGCTTCTGTGTGGATAGGTCTACTGACACAGTAATGTGTAGCTTGGTTGATCGAATTCACAAGATCTTAGATGACCTTCGACCTCACGAAAGTGTTTGATAAAGCTGATGTTAATATAGCGCACCAAAAACTATATTCACTAGGTTTTAGAGATAACTTCCTTCATTGGCTCATGTCATACCTGTCAGGTAGGAAAGCATCTGTTAAAATTGAGGACCATCATTCAGACTTAGTTGATGTGGACCTCTTCGATATGCTCCAAGGGTCTGTGCTAGGACCTCTAATATTTTCCTTATATGTAAATGATTTACCGGAGTTTGTAGGGATTGGTAAGATAATATCCTATGCTGACGATACTACTGTTATAGTTGAGGTCAGTAATTTAAATGAATAAAAAAAGGAATGGTGTATAAGGAATAGACTCATTGTTAACTTACAAAAAACCATTTGTCTGCACTCTCACTGTAGAAGAGTAATTCAAAATCTACAAGTTTCCATAAATGATTACAGAATTAAAAACTCGGAATCAGCAAGACTTCTGGGAATGCATATAGATGCCGATATGAAATGGGCATTTATTTGCACATAAGCCCAAGCGGTTTCTACAATCCAGTTGTTTTTACTCTGTGGAGGGGTTCCTACAGTCACGGGGCTGACGGGTTGCGTTTGAACACATTTGATTTTAATTTGTTGTTTTATTTTAGTTTGTTTAATTTGTTACATTTCATCAATGTAACAATTGATAATTTTTGTCATAGATTGACTGTTGACGTGTCTTATATCATTGTTTGATTATCTTCGGACAAATAAATAAATAAATAAATATTATTTGTACAACAATGCCGTATGTTTCGGGTCATTGTCATGCATAAACCTAAAATCCTATTCAATAATTACCTTTTCGATCGGCATTCTTTCAATTCACCCAACTAGGATTATAACTCTGCAACTAAGACAAATGGACCCATTTTTGTTTCATGAAATAAACCATAATATTTACATCTTTAAGAGACTATAATTTTAAAACAAAAGAGGTCGGATCAATGTTCATCTAAAGTTTGTCATAAAACTAACAAATCATCCTGTAGGCACATGTAGTGTAGGTAATCCAAGTTATTAATAAATAAGGCAACAAAAGATTAAATCAGTTTCCGTACAACTCCCAATGGGTGTTCCAATCCACACCATCGTCCTGCAAGGCAGCAAGAACTGTCCTCATTCCGGGTCCATCTCTACATCCAATTTAAGATAACCTACAAAGGAAAAACATATCCCAGGTATTCCTAGTATTTAAGCATCGAAAAACAACTACTTACCTGTTAATTAAAAATAAGAAAAGCAGAAACAATTAATTTAACTAGTTTTAACACAAGGTTTAATGTTTCTTGAATTTGTGACGACACAGGTAAAGAAATTGTACCATGCCAGAATGATATCATGTTGAATGACGATAGCGACATGATAGGCAACTTAGTATTCATATAAGTATAATAAACAAGATAAGTTAAACGGTGTAGTTGTTCATGTATTTTTGTAATTGGTATTGATAGTCAGCATGTTATTTTTTTATTGCTTAATTATATTTGTGTACTGTTAAATCTCGGTGAATTTTATTATAAAAGCTTTAGGCAACTACAGCAGCAGCAACCTGAATCGAAGTGTAGAGGCTTAAGAACCTTTTCCCTGAGAGAAATACAGGTGTGAGTAAGAGTTTTTTTTTTGTATCAAACATAACAGAATGTGTATATGCAATTGTATCTTATAATGCTTGCACAAAACCCTTTAAGATGAGAATCATTTTAGGTGGGGGTTTAGAAAATTTAAAACCTTTATTTAAAGGGTAATATCATTTATAAATCAAATTCGCTGGGGTTTTTCAAAATTTAGTTTTACTTTCAGTCCTGTATGAGTATGCTGTTGTAAGTGTACATCAAGGAAAATAGTTGGCACTCCCGGAGAGGGTGGCAACATAATAGAGTAGCCATATAGTAACACAAGTAGTATGTAATGTAGGAGGCAGTTTTTAATAAAGTTATTATTAAACATATTAACATCATTGTATTAATATAACATATGCAGTGTGTGATATTAGATTATTGGTACGTTCCATTATAAAAATTCTACCAAATTATTATTATTGGGTTACTCAAACATAGTAAAATAACAATAGAACAAGGGATCTATAACAATATATATATATATATATATATATATATATATATATAATGGAGTGGATGTATCGACCGGACATCGCTATGAAACAATGGGTGTATTGGGTGATTCGGACTGTGTTGAAAACAAACTTAATTGTTCATATGTAAGCCTCAATATTTAATCAATTTATTTTTGTTTCTTCAGGACGTACGGAGGTACAGCTAAAAATATGTATAATGAAACAATGAAACTAATTACAATGAATTTCAAACCTACAACAGTAGCACTAAAAATTAGCCATGTGAAATACCAAGACAGTCATTAGAATAAAACGTATGTTAAAGGTACACGTAGAAACACATCTGGACAAGCAAAAAAACTTGTTTACAATAAAATAAAATTGAATTGAATTAGTATACAAGGTCCCACTACCAAGTAAAGTTAAAATTTCTTATCTAAAATATTACAATAAATGTTGCTTAACATTTTTTAACATTTTCTTTTTTAACGTTTTCTAACATTTGAGCTGTCTGGCCTATGTAGCAACCATAACAATCACGACAGGGGATTTTAGAAACTACGTTACTCTGATTGAACATTGGAGACCTGTCTTTAATTATGGAAAAGATATTGTATTTGGCTATCATTAAGCTATTAAATCCTTTAAAATGTTGGATTAAATTTTAATGCGAGGTCTTCTATGAAGGGAATCTGATGGGGCGCCATCATAAATAGGTCCAGCAAACATATTGGAAGAGAAGATCAACTTCCTAAGAACATGCCCGGGGTAGCCATTGTTGGCAAATAATCGAACCAATTTGTTAAGGTTGGCGTTAAGATATTCTTGATCACTAATTTGTGTGACACGGTTTTTTATAGCGATGACCGCATTACACTTTTGATTCAGAGGGTGGCTAGAGTGAAAGTTGAGAAATCTACCCGTCGACGTTGGTTTTTGATACCCATCCAACTTTATTACGTTGTTTTCATACCTTATTACCCTAGTGTCTAAAAAAGGGGACACTACTACCATTCTCCATTTCAGCGGTAAATTGTAAATGTGGATTGTGGGCGTTAAATAAAGTGAGCGTAGTATCCAGCATGTTACTAGGTATCGAACAAATAATATCATCAACATACTTAAGGATAAAGGGGAGTTGAAACGGGAGTTTGGGTATGACATTGTCGAGTAGGGAATCCATGACAATAGTGGCCAAAATGGGACTGATTGGAAAACCCATCGGTGTGCCAAAAACCTGTGAGTAAAATTTGCCATTGAACGAGAAGTAACAGTTATCACAAATGAAACTCAGTAATTCAAAAAAAATTTTTTTGTGATATTGTGGTATATGGCTCAACCATAGACCATCGTTCTTGTAGAATGCCAACAACTAATTCAATAGGGATGTTGGTGAATAGAGAGGCAACATCCAAGGAGACTAAAATGAAATTATCAGGTAATTTGGCACCTCTAATGGTGTTAACAATGGGGATCCTATAATAATCAAAGAACGATCTGAGAGATGCAATAAAGCTAGTATAGCGACTATATGTCTTTTTATATGCTTTTCCACTAAAACTATACATTTGGAAGCGTATCTTCCTTATCAACCAATGCATTTTTAGCTGCATTTCGTAGGTTCATTGCTAGAAGGGGCAAGCCTAAGATAACCTTTACTGACAATAGCATCAATTTTATAGGCACGAATAAAAAACGTAGCATAAAAGGTATATTTACAATAGGAAATATAAACTGGCAATTTATCCCGCTTCTTTCGCCGTACTTCGAAGGTGCTTATATGGGAACTAGGGACACAACATTTAAAGAAAGTAACTTCAGGGGCATTATATACGGTACTTTCGCAAACAGAGTCAATTCTCAATTTCAGATCTTTAATCCGAATGTCCTCTGATCTCCACGACTTCCAAGCCCTAATCCCAGGCCACTTTCTAATTAGACTAATTATGCATTGGCGGCTGGTCAAGACGTAACTGACATGAAGACTGAACAGATTGCAACACCTGCAACAAATCGTACAGCGATTTTGGCAGAGGTGGTCGCGGGAATACTTAACATCGTTACAACAACGAAACAATGAAATGACGCACCCTTAACCTTTAAGGTTGAACTCTAATCGTCGCATAGGAGGACAGCTTCCCTCCGTCAAAATGGCCGCTTGGACGCGTCATTTGGTGTTATCCAGGAACGGATGGACAGGTACTCGTGGCTGATGTGAAGTGTGCGTAGGGTGTCATTAAACGACCTGTGGTGAATTTGTGCCCGTTACCAATTGAAGAGGAAGAAATTAGAACCTACCGAGGAAATGGATTGAAATATTCATTTCGATCATTATCTTTGAGTTTCGGAGAAAGTGTGCTAGATCTCTTAATTGAATTCAGAAATTTCCAAATGATAATTGCGGAGTTTCTAGTCTACTCTTCCATTTTAAGTAAATAATTGTTGTGGGCACTTCACTTTCAGTTTTGCTTATACTGTGGAGGTGTTTGATCTCATTGCATAATAGTACATTTCCAGTTTTGGTCCATTTTCTGTGATAATAATTTTTAATTTCCAAGTTTTGCTTGATTGAGTTCGTAAACCATGGAGTAAAGTTATGATTGATGTATTGTTTGCAAGGAATATACATATCAAAAATGGGATAAATTATATCATAAAGAGCATCAAAAGCAATATCATAGGGTAGGTTTCCAAGAAAATCCAATCGTACTCCAGTAAGGCATTATATAGGGTTAAGTAATCTGCTTTACTAAAATCATATGTGTAATGAGGCCGTAAAAAATACTTTTTACATGTTGTTGCACTTAAAAAAATATTTACTTGGCTCCCAATGGTGGCTACTTGCAAATGTTTGTCATAAAATTGTATTTGACCGGATTATTTTTCCTCTTTCCTTACTTGAAAATGATGTATAAAAATTGAGATAGACGGTAAAGTAGCTGTTTTCGTTAAACCCTTACTGCTACAGTTTGTGATGCTTTTGTTACATTTCTTTTGTTAGGAAACTGCTTCAATTAATGATTACAATAAAACTTCTGCGGCTTCCTGTCCTAAACGATTAGTCAGCTAATATATACTACGAGTATGCGGTTATAAGATTGTCAGGTAAAAAGAGTTATTGCTTCATCAATTTGGGACATAAAATAACAAGTATTATTGAAAATCCAGTATTAGATATGATTGATAAATTTCATTAAAGCTTTTCACCAAAATATTTCCATTGAAATTTTACTATTGTAAAATATACAGCTTGAATCATTATTACTACTCACATTACTAATACTAATACAGACTCCCGCTTCTTGTTTGTTTCAAAGAAAGGCAAAACTACAAAAATTACGATGGTTGCAATTAAAATATGCTAGAAATCTAAGTAATAAAAATGTTCAGTTGTTATTTCAAATTAATAAACTATCTAAGTTGAAAAAGTAGCCTTTGTTAGGTCGAATTCTGCACAACAACGACCCGAAACCTACGACTCTGTTGTGCAAGAATTACTTGAGAGGTCTTGTAGAACAAAATATTCAGAAATCTATCATCTGCTTCGATTTAAACCCTATAGAATTATGATGAATTGGGATGAATTAAACCGAAAGGCTAGAAATGTATGCCCAACTTCCAGAGAATATCTATCGAATATTTCATAAATTCATTGAAATAATATTCAGCAATTTGAGCCAACAAAACTTGTTGGAAGGTTCTCTAGAATAATTCCTATTGTATTAAAGGCCAAAATGTTTTCTTTATTAAAAGAAAGGTAGCTACCTTTCTTGTAGGTTTTATTCTTGGTGTTATCTTTATGAAAATCCGTATAAAATAATATAAGACTGTGGCTTGAAATACGTAGAACTAAAACAAAATACCGTGCATCTATATTCTCGATAAAGCGTGCTACATTTACAAACACAAAAGTGGCATTCCCACTAATGCTGAGTATCATGAACACGATACTAGAGCTAAAGAGGATCTCCACTTGACAGGTCGTTCAATGGTTCTAGTTAGCCAAGGTCGGAATAGTATAGGAATAAAAATATTCAATAATCTGCCGCAAGCAATAAAAACCTCTAACACGTACAGTGTATTTAGAAATAGATTAAAAGCCTACCTTAGTAAGCATTTATTTTATTCTCTGTATGAATATTTTCACTGAAAACTAAAGGAATGCATGCATATAAGTTAACAATGTTTATATAAGTCCTTATTCAGTTTATTACTTAGTACTATAGATGGTATATATGTAGCTTAGTAGCATAGGGAAAATGATATTGTTTTACTGACTAGTGTGAGGTGCAGTTCTTTCTTTCTTTCTTTTGTCATGTATTTTGGTTACGACTTCCTTTTGACATGTTACACGTTTTTTATAATCATGTAATTTTAATAAATAAATAAAAAATAAATAAATACCACTAACAACTTCAACTAATCTTATTCTACTGCCGATAGCCAAGAACTAGAACTCGTTTCGTTTGTTGTTAATACCGAGGATGGTATTAATAAAACGTACATATGCAGATTTAGTTATTAGTCACGTAGTAACGGTATTTTGACTTATTTCTCTATGAGAATTCTAGTATTTGGTCTAGTTTTAGTGTTTTTGTTACTATAATACAATTTCATTTTTTTTTTATTTCGTTTGTGTTTGTAACGTAATATTTGAGTAATTGTCGGAATTCCTATGAGTTGTAGTGTATATTTGTTAGGTTTTGATGAAGTATTCGAACTTCAACCAATTTATTTTTGGGTAATATATCTAAATGCGCATATAGCACAGAGATTCAAATAAAAAAAATAGGTAGTTGCACAGTAGTTTATTGAAGGAATTAAGCAAACAATAATTAGTAAAATACACAATTCTTTAACAAAAAATGACACATTAATAAGTAAAGTAAAGGGTAACCGTAGAATATCCAGTTCATAAAATAGTTCGTGTAGCTGTATGTAGATAGGCTGTGGGGTTACATCAGGAAGAGTTCTCTGTTCACTCCACGAACATTTACGGCTAGAATTTAAACCATTTAATAAGCAATTGGAGTAACATGGCCAAAGATAAATTACAAATGTTTGACAAGTTACCGGTAAAACTTCTTGTAAATGTGAGCACTTCTTTTGATAATATTTTTACGAAATTTGCCAAAATCAGTGCGAATTTTGTAATGAACTTTTGTTTAATCTAAAAGACAAGATGAATTATAGATATTTGAAAGTTACCAGTCAAACTTCTTGCAAATGTGAACAAGTCTTTTGATCATACTTTTAAGGTATCTTCTAAAATCAGTCAGGATTTGTAATGAACTGCTTAATCTAAATGAAGGTGATAGGAAGGACAGGTGTGGAGCTTACCTCTTCTAGCATGACATGGCTTTTTGGTATAAGCCCAGTGCCCATTAACACAGTAATAGTAATTGCATTCCACTTGTTTCTCTTCGCCTTCTTCGCATTCTATAAGTAAAGGTAAACGTATGTAATGATAAAGTATTTCCCCCGAAGATTTCGTGTTTTGTGAAGAGATTATTACATTATGGATATCCAAACCTAATTGATTAATACTAGGATACCCTGGACTTATTAAGAAACTTATTTAATTCTAGATTTATTTCTATCGGGCTAAATTGTAAAGCAGGAACGATCGATTTACCTGGCGCTGGACATTCTTTCTCGGTACAACACAAGTAATCGCCTAAGCATACACAAGTATTGCAATCCACATTCGTAGTATCGCCATCTTTGCATTCTGTTAAAAATTACAAAAATTTGAATTATGCTGAACATATTTTATGTAATAATTTATGGATATGTGGTTACCTGGTTCTGGACACTCTATTTGAGTGCAAGCCCATTTATCCTTTCGGCAGGTACAGGTATTGCAATTCACTCGTTTAGTTTCGCCATCTTTGCATTCTTTAGAAAGTGACAATAAATGCAGATTATTGATGTGCAGTTAATAGGTGTATCATATAGAAACATGACAGGAGATTTAATTATGTTGTGCATTTCAAATGGCTTACCTGGTTCAGGGCAGTCGTCATCAGAACATACCCATTTTTGGTCTACACAGACACACTTTGAACAATCCACTTTCTTGGTGTCGCCTTCCTTGCATTCTGTTGAAATCGACACCAAATTAGTACAAATAATACGATAATGTAAACTTTAGTCCAATTACAGAATTTATCAAATAGCAGATAAATTGCTTGTATGACATTATTATTTGTAAGAGAAAGAGATATCTGGCTCACCGTGTCCCAAACATTCTTTCTTGGTACAAGCATATGAACCATATACGCAGGTACAAGTATTGCAATCTACTTCCTTGGTGTCGCCATCTTCGCATTCTAGTAAAAGCAATAAAATTAAAATTTAAGCCTAAGCGTATTTAAATAAATTACGTGCTTTTTGTATAGCAAGTAAATTTCTCCGAATGACTCTTTAGTTGTGAAAGTAAGAAATATGAGGCTTACCTGGCTCTGGACAATGTATTTTCGTGCAAGCATATACACCCTTTGTGCAGATACAAGTATTGCAGCGTTCTTGTTTGGTATCCCCATCCTCGCATTCTTTCAAAAATAATGAGAGTTAAGTTTAATAATGTGAAATTACAAAGTTCGATCGTCGTCACTAACGTTGTGCATATTATTTAAATGTGGCTCCGGCATATTTTAACATATTTAATTTATATGCAATAATTTATACATTTATTTATTCTTATGTATTTTTAGTTTAGACAATTGGACCAGAAGAAAGTGCACAAGATTCGAAAGAGAATCAACTAAGAATATATTGCGCAAGTCCAACGCTTTAGGAATATAAAATAATTATGGACCAATTTTGGACCTATCAAAACAGACGTTTCGATATATGTTAAAGAGAAATGCAACTTACCTGGTTCAGGACAATGTTTGTCTGTGCAAGCATACACACCTCTTCTACAGACACATAGGTTACAATCCTCCTCTTTAGTTTGGCCCTCCGTGCATTCTATTAAAAACAATATATAATTACATTATTGTTTTGTTCCTAAGAAATAAAAAAGAAGAAAGCAGTATATTACTTACCGCATTCAATTTCGGTGCACTTATACGAACCGCGTTCGCACGTACAGGTATTGCAGTCCTTTTCTTTGGTGTCTCCCTTCTTACATTCTAGGGAAAGAAAAAAACAGTTAAGGTAGGTTAATAACGTGGCACTGCTTGATTTTTCTTTTTGGGGTTGGATGGAATTGAGGCGTTGGAATACTTAACTTACCACATATGTCGTTGGTACATTCGTATTTACCGTGTTTGCAAGTACATTTATTGCAATCTTTTTCTATGATCTCACCATCATGGCATTCTATGCAAAAGCAGTAAATTGCGATTAGTAATGCAACGTCAGTTACATCCCTCGCAGGTTTGAAGGTGTTAGGGCTTGTTTATTGTATTTGAGAGGAGTGCGTTACTTACCACATACGTCCTTGGTACATTCGTATTTACCGTGTTTGCAAGTACATTTATTGCAAT
>JARFOC010056532.1:0-18969 GCA_031763485.1 Osmoderma eremita | reverse complement strand
TCGCTCCGACATTCCTGGATTGCACTTCAAATTTCCTATATTGTCGCTCCGACATTCCTGGATTGCACTTCAAATTTATAGCCGGTAAAACAGGCGCCTTTCTGTAGTGATCTCTGGTGACATTTTATGACATTACCCATTGTGACGGTATTTTAACTTATAAATGAAATAAATTATTTTAATACAAATTTGGATATATTATTTTTGAAACAGGAAATTAAATCACAATGTCTTCATAATAGAAATGAGGAAATAATAATAATGTAGTAAATAAAACACATGTTGAGAAATACAGTTTTGTTTATATTTCGTCATACTTTTAATACATTTACGTTTCTTTTGAATTTTAATTACGTATTTTCTATATAAAAAATAATTATTAATAACTAATAAGTACAAAAAAAAACAATAAATATAAGCTACAAAAATAAAAATAAGTAGACAGAAAAATATAGGTTACAGCATCTTTTACAACCGTTTACAATAAACTTAGTAATGCTGCTCTTGTATATTTCGTATTACAATAATAATAATACGAATTGGTATCTATGATGTGGGGAAATTGTTATAAATAAATAATATTAGGAGGAGAAGTGCATATTCAATATACACATAAATTTGACAGTGGGGAAAACACAACAGATGTCTACCAACTGAAGAGAAGTAGAATAAAGAAAGTAACCAACTACATATATTGATAATAACGAAGGATGGGTTTATAAATTAATGGCTTAATTACTTAAATGAGTTTATCTACGTACTAGGGGCAGAGTGGGACAGACTATAGCTAACTATAAACTACAGAGACGACTAGAATCATGGGTTCTTAGGAATACAAATCCCTCAATTACGAATGCACCGGCGTACGTGGAGTATTTACTGTGACGGCTGCAAAAATACAACGAAATACGGATTAATTAAACGCTTCCAATCGGGTGGATAATGACAACTTACCAGCATCGGATACAGGAATGTCGTAATGCTATCTTTGCCGTAACTATTCTTGGCTATACACGTGTAAACTCCCATATCGCTCCAACGAATATTTCTAATTTTTAAATCGCCGAATGGCGTTACGGAAAATCTCTTTTTATCCCTTCCTTCCCCATATAATGGTTCGCTTCCGTACAGCCAGATGGTGTCAACGTCACCTGCTCCCGATACTGTACAGGGTAAGGTGACAGTACTGCCTGTGAGATGAATAAAAGAGAAATTGTCATTTTGGTGTCGGAAATTTGAATGTTTTAAAATTGGCCTTTAATGCGTTAATACAGATAATGTAGTAAATTTTGTTTTATTAGGTTGGTCGGTTTAAAGTTTGAATTATGACCCCGTGTATTAATTTCAAGACGTATATTCAAGAAGTTATAATGCTATAAGAGATTCACAAACACGTACATGTATAATAGAAACATAAAACTGCATTTCTTGTTTCAATAACTCTGTTAACAGTTATAATAATTCAAAATATCCCGTCAATTAAGAATGATATGCAAGTATAACCGCTACAAACTTCAAGTTGGTTTATCAAGAACGTCAGAAAGCAAATTTAATAAAGTTATAAACGTTATACGATATTTAAAAAGCGATTTTTGCGTAATTGTAAATTATAATCAGTATTCCACCGGATAGTTCTACGTATCCCTCAAAATTGTTAAATCAACACGAAAGCGACGTTCGCGGTATGTTAGTGTCAGCGAATTCAGTGTAGCCAACCGTGCATTATTAAAAATTCTATCTATATTGCTTATGCTGTGTTATCTGAACTTGGAAATATCGTTTAGTTTCGCTTTATTTATTAGAAACCGCGAAAAATATTTTTCTTTGCCTATTTTATTATAGATTTATAAAAGATGTTTTTAGTTTTGTCACGACGTGTTAGTTGAAGGGATGATTACGAAAGAATAATGTACGTATGTATTTAAATTGGTGACGAGAGTTTGAATCATATTCAGGGAAATAATTGAGGATTGTTTAAGCTGAATTAATTAATTTGGAGGAGATTGACAAGTATTGTCAGTACTCCGATAATAAATTTGTACAGTTGTGGCTAATAATAAGATGTATCCAGGATGCTCATTTTCTCTCTCCGTGTATGGGTAACTTTCCTAATATTAAAGATACAGAATCGGTTAAATGGAATAAGTTGCTCAGAAAATAGAGTAATAATTGATGCTAGTGTTACATTTATTATCCAGTGCAAGGTTTGCATTTTAATGACACAATGGCCAGCTACGATATCCATTTAAAGAAATACAAGTTTGTGTTATATCTCCAAAAGGAAGAGTGCCGTGGATTTTTAAATGACATTATTAGATTCTACATAAAAAAAAACTGTACTAGAAACAGTTTTCACCTTTATTTTATCTTACGCGGTTGTAAACATATTTGACGTTCAAGTTTTTGGAAGTTTTAAATTTTCCTTGAATATCTTACAAACCTTGCAGCGGGTAACAAATGTGACACTATATTTTCAGAGCAACTTTCTCCATTTAACCGATTTTGTATCTTTAATATTAAGAAAGTTACCCATATACTGTAGTATATGTATAGTCATTTCAAATTTAGCGCCGATATTGTGCACGGGTAGTTCCCGCCGGATATGAGAGAGGGAGGCAGTTGTGGTTAGGATTGCGAGAAGGAAGGTTCTGTGTTTTATGTATATAGGTTAGGTGTGTGAAATATAGTGCTTAAATGTGTATCGAGTTTTATTGGGGCCATCCACAATACAGAGATAGGAAAGGGGCAGCCTGTATACTGAAGAAAACTAAATTTTTACTTAACATAGATATTTTCTTCGAACGAATCCTCAAAATTATATTTCCAACTAACTTCGTCCTATTTATAAGGAACACTTGGAACTTACCCATGATGTCTAGGTAGCCAGTATAGAAGAATGTTATCCTGGGAGTTTTGTGCCTGGCTTCCTCCGTGTCCTTGAACCTCCGAAGATCGTTTCCGTGTAGATTCAATTTGGACCCGGAAACCAACACTCTGATCGCCGCGTGTGCACTCTTGCTACCGCTGGTGGCTTTGCAAAAGATCACCTCTGTCTTCTTTGCCACCAAGCGTAACCTAGCTTTCGCCTTGACCACCAGCGGTGCACTTTGGAAATTCGCGATGTCATTCAGGAATATGTCGTTCTAAAACGGAACGTGGAATACGGCGGTCAGAAAAAAAAACGTTTTTTAATTCCCATAATGCCTTTTTTACCTTCGCCAAATCCGCGGGATCCCTGTAGAATTGAATGAATGGCGCGGGACTACCGGCCGCTTCACATTCTAACTCGACGGTTTCACCGTACAATGCTCTCACTTCGTTTTCGGTGGCTTTGACTGTAACCCAACTCCTATCCGTGTTTGCCAAGGTGGAATCCACGTCGATTTCGTTGTCTAGGACGCTTCTGGTGGCTAACCTGCGCGCAGACGCAACACCAACAAGCCAAGTAGCTACCAATAGTAATACTGTAGATTGCATCTGAAAATTTAAAGAAATCTTTTATGATTTAAATTTAGTATCAAATTGAAATGACTTTTAAACTCGGATATAATAGTTATAATCGTGGGTTTAGCCGTGAAAAAGTAAAGGTTCTTTTCTATGAATAATCTTATAATTAGGTTATGTTTAAAGGAAAAAATCTTGTTATATATGCAGATGAATATTTTGGTGATTTCTGGTGCAAAAACATGAAATTTAGTTGTCTAAGATAGTATTTCATAATATACAATAATTCACTAACTTCAATAATTAACTGCACTGTATTTACAAATCACACTCGACTTGAACTCAAACGTCTTAGGCAAACTGAACTCTACTTATTCAAACGGCTCCTTATATAATCAAATTTCGTTCTAGTATATTCCATTCTCGAATTTTCTAGAACAGAAAGAAACATCTGCAGATATAGGAACAGTTTTAATCCGATAAATTCAAAGAGCCAATCAGAGCCAGTAGCGGAGATTCAGTCCCCCCGCAGCGTCCAGGCGTATTAGGGGGCCCATCTATCGGCTTATTTTCGAGACGATGCCCATGAGAAAGCCCTGTATCGTTTTTCGCGGGACGGTCCACGAATCAAAGTTCCTCAACTAATCAGGGCCCACCAACTTAGGTACAGCTTAGTAGAATTGCCACAAGATGCCGTTAGAATGCAGTTACATATTCTAAAAAGATACGTGCACTACAAGGCACTAAAGAAACTAAAAATATAACATAAAAGAATCAATCAGGATGTATATTGGAATGGAAAATTCAAATTCCCCGCGCATTTTGGCTAGGAAGACAGAGCAACGGAGTGAAGTTTTGGCGGCATTTAGGGGAAGATGAATAATACCACATTTAAGATAAAAGATATGGAGGAATTAATTCGAAGAGCATAGCATTGTAACAGTTGATAATTGACAAAATTACATCAAGCATGTAAAAAATATTGAAAAGGAAACGTGGTTAGCGGATAATTTGCAAGATGACATTGAAGAATTTATTATTCACGTAACAGATTCGATAAATTCAAAGAGCCAATCAGAGAACGTGTTCTGATATCCTTCTGTTATTTCAATTTTGCTTCCCGTTTTCAAGCATTTGATTAGTGGCTTGGTAACTTTAGGAAAATCTTTGATAAATCTTCTATAATAACCTAAAAGTCCCAAAAATACTTTTATCTGTTTTTGGTTTTTTGGAATTGGATATTTTCTAATAGCTTTGATTTTTTTCAGGTGATCAAAACTGATATGAATAAATACACGACGCCGCAGAGGAACAAAGAGGTTATGTCGTCGTTATGTTTGATTATATATATAAACATTGCCCGCCCTTGGTATGCAGTACAGCTATGTATTATTATACATTTTATTATACACTTTAGATCTATGAATTTAATTTATTATCTTTCTCTAATATTTCGGCAGTGCAATTGTTGTTATATTTGTTTTTAGCAAGAAACCAACAGAAATTTAATCTTATAACTTATAACGTTATTTTCGACCATATTTAAACATTCTATAGCAATCTTTCGAACAATCGCTTCTTGAATTTAAAAGGGCGCCTTTTAATACAATTGTTTTTAATTTACATGGCTTGCAATGGACTTTTCGGAATTTTTTTTACCAACCAATAGAAAGTTTAGTTTTCGTATCAGGCATCTTTTATACTCCATCTGTTGGGTGGATAAAGTATAGAAGTTTAAATCACAGATGGTATTGAAAACAAGCATTCTAACCTCAAAGGTGCTGACATTACCTTACTGAATGTTATTACTGTAGCGTGGATTGGACGTTGTACAGATCAAAAACTCTGTATACTAATCAGCAATACTAGTATGTGTAAAATTATATTGTATATGTGTTACGAAGCTAGCAACTTATGAATGAAGCGTGCGTCGACAGATTATTGTGTTATCTTCGATTCAATAAATCATATTTTACAGCGTTCGTCTTTTGTGTAGATTGGTTTATACCGATAAGCAGAAGCAACTGGACCTACGCACTTAATATACATGTATATTACCGTTTGTGTAATCACATTGGCTTACTTTGTGTGTGTGGATATTTATAATTGGGAAAGAAAGCAAAAGAATTTAAAAAAGCGAAGAGTTCAGGATAAGACATATCGCTTACGTCAATGATGCTTCGAAAGCTATCACCCTAGATATTGCGGTGTTTTCCTTGTAATATAATTATGTAGATACGGACAGAAACAGCTGTGTGTGTGTGTGTCTTGTAGTCATTACGAGTTTAATATCAATTGATACCGCTAATGTGTTTATTTTATATCCAACACATTATTATAATCGTATTTTGATAGTGTTAACATTGATTTTAGATCCATCAAAAGAGGTTATAAAAAAAGCATAAAGACAAAAGAAAAAAAGGGGGAAATATTTATGTGTCTATAGCATCAAATTAACATGGCCTTCTTGGATTCCTATTTCTCCTGAAGAAGCTACTTATCATAATTATTTTATTTTTATAATTATCAAATTGGATTATCCTAAAAAAACTGTTTTTCGCACCTCAAATATTAATTAGTACCTCCTACACTTTTCATTTGTGGATTGATTACACCATGTTTGTGTACTGTCTTACGTGTTTACCGCCATTACTATTTTTGCTTCGTTTTTATTCAAGTAAACATAAACTAGATTATAATCAATCTAGGGACATTTCTGATACCAACCTCGGATAGTTGAGATTGATCACTGTGTATTTAATTGAGAGCATTTACGTCAAAAAATATCAACTCTGTGACACTTTCTTCGAACAAAACAAACTACATAACCTCGCATTCTGCTGACGTTCGACTTCCTTTATAAATGCTTTATTTCTAAATTTACTTGTGCCCCTAATAATCTTTAATAATAATAATAATATGCAGTTATATTGTTAGAAAACCAGGAAAATAGCAACTTGCTAAGAACTAAGCAATCAATTTCAAAGGACGATATGTTTCATGTAATTTGCAACTTGGCGCGTTGCCATGCCAACCGGATTTCGTGACGACACACTCATGGGATCAATTTTATGTAACTGAACGGGTGAATATAGCCGCAAAGAGATATTTCTGTTTCTGGCCAATTCTAACCTAGTTTCTGTCATTAGAATGAACGCTAATAATTATATCTTCACATTAAAATGAATTACGTCGATAGTAAGACGTAATACTAAGATAGTTTGTACGAAAAAAAGTGCCAGAACATCCTTTTAATCTATTATTTAAAAAAATATATTTTCAGATCTATAAATATAAATTTAATTTATTGTATCTAAGATAAACGTTCGTAGTAAATTCCAAAGTTTTATTAGTATCTAAATGTCGTGCTCTAAGTAGGGGCAAATCAACGTACTTTCACCGAACTAAAAGTCTCAGGGGTGGTCCAAATTTTGACGAGAAATAGTTCTGAAATTGTCTAAGCTCTTGTTTAGTATAAACATCTTCGGGCCGATGTTTTCTTCGATCAAGTATATGAGACCTATAGGTTTTGTTAACCACGCAAGTATTTTTCGATCGATTCCTTTAATTTTTTATAAAATATATCTGAGCCTCGCATTCACCGAAATCTAAGCCATTCTTAAGTCGCTATCGTGAAGTAAAACTCAACAAAACGGATAGTGGATGGTATTTATAACAGGGCCCAAGAGTTGAGTGTTCTTTCTCCAACAACCAGCACCGGTTCTTTTTTGATTTTCTTATCTAAATTGTGCAGGTCCGTGTTGTGGTGCCGTAACTCTAAATTTAGTGCTGATGATTTTTGGAGGACGTCACACATGAATCCCCAATAATAATTCTATAGATGTGATTTTTCATTTCAAACCATCGTAAATGAATTTAACATATTTATCTCTTATAGGATCATGTATTACTTGTTCGGAATGATACTCGAGCGATTCAAATCTATTCCACATAACCGAACTAGATGACACCGATTGGGTATCTAAAATTCTAAACTGAAATCGCTAAACAGATTCAATGATCACGTTTGGTTTGATCAGGTCAAAGTCGTATATACACAGGCACATAGAATCATTCAAGGATAAATGTCGGTAAAGTAGCTATCACTATGGTATTTGACATGAAATTGTGAAAATTCTTTCTAAGAAAGAAGATTTCTGCAAATAGCCGTACGTTCAAAAAATGAAGTATATAAAAATATATTTAAAAAAATATATAAATATACCTTTTTTTTAATATATTTTTTATATACAAAATTCTTTCTGTCAAAATGTATGAAATTTGTCTCTTAGCGGAATGAATTTTTCGTTCTATTAAAATGGAATATAGATGAATTAATGTAAACGTTATACGTATATATAGAATATCTATATATAGAACAATATGTTACTATCTATTCACTAAGACTGTGTCAACGCCATCTAGTGTTGGTGGAAAATATATAGTTAATCAATGATGTCACAGGATTTTAGTTACATTTAAATTGTCGTTGTCAAAATTCAATTGTGTCTATCATAAATGGTAAAAAAAGACGGTATTATAAGGAATTATAAGATATGGCCTTATGGGTAATGGACACCTAGGAACGCTGAGTACGATTTTTATAAGAACACACTCCGAAATAAACGTGACATAACCTATACAAATAAATACTGGCTCTGTTTATCAATTTCGCATCAAAAATTCCATACAATAAATAAATAACAATTTTTGAAACTATCCATCAGTAAGAAAATGTAGATAAAATAGGAGTTTACGTATTTTTTGACAGCTTTTAAATAAATTCAAATGTCATTGAATCCGAATTGAATAACCGATTATAACGAAATTTTGTTAAACATTTCGTTATCTATTGAATAGGATATCCCCATAACAAATAATGTGAAATACCTATATCAAATGTAAATATGTATATTTAAGCATATAGACATGTTTACGTCATCCATTAATAGATCGTTTCCTAGTTTCAGAGGCTGATGTAATATCTCGCCGATATTATGATAGATAAAGCAACATTTCTTTTTATTGGCGAATCTATCGCAAGCATATCGTGTTGCAATTTTTCGTAGAATTTTGATTACCCATATTTGTAGTAATGATATCCAATATACATATATTTTGAAATGTAATAGTACTAGTTTTAATTTTGAGGTTAGTGGAAAAAAAATGATGCAATTATTTTGTAAGATTACTAATGCCGATAGATAGGTGTGTTAAAATATCTAAGAAGCTTTTATAATTAAATTTAAAAACAAATAAAAGCCTCAGTTTAATTTTATATTTATCTATACTATTATCAAAAACTTGATTCCTCCCTTTTCATAATAATTGGAATAAAATTATTATCTAAATTCAAAAATCATTTTGTTTTTACCGCCATTTTAAGCATTGAATCATTATTACAATATCGTTCACGTACTTTTGAACGTGCCTGTACTACTACAACTTGATTGTCGTAAATGCAACGCAAACTTAGCAAGGAAAAAAACGGATCAGCCGATACAACTTATTAATAGCAATTCATTGATGATGAACATGTTACGATTATCGCACGTTTTATTATTTCATATATATATTTTTTTCTTTTTCCCCACGCTTATCCGCTAAAAAAAGAAAGTCGGTAACGTTTGATCGCTCGACTTGACCTTTCCGCAACTATCTATCTCGCATTTAATCCTTTTACACGGACGCATAGAAATGTAAGAATTGCATTCTGCGAAAATATCAACTAGAAATCCGTACGTCAGAGATAAAAGTCATTTAGATACGTTGTACAATTCGCGATAGCGGAATCATCGAGTTTCTGAGAGAGTCTGAGAGGTGCCGATTTCGTTATCGAAGAACGCAGTCAAATATAGGTTGAGGTTAATGGGTAAGAAAGTTGGGCTATTTAGACGATTTTAGGGAATAAAATATTGAATTGGCTTTCCCGGTATTAATACCGTTTCTCTTGTTTAAAATTCATCTTTAAGGATTCGTACGAAAGGAAATGATTATATATCAGGGGCATATTCAGTTCTAATTGTTATAGTTGGCTTTGCTTGGATATTTAATGCATTCTGACAGATCACCTATGACGGCGCCATCTTGTGAGATTCTTTATATAATATTAATACCTATGCTTTTATTGTGTCATACTTGCCAACAATTTCATACCATAACAGACAAAAATATATAAAATGTAGACATCAAAAAACCATAGTTATAAATCAAAAGAATAATATATTTATAACACAAGGAAATTAATACTGAATATGAGTACAGCATAATCTAAATGTATGACTTAACCTAAATTTATACAAACAGAAGGTTTGTTTGATTTGGCCAACGCGTTACCCATTCGAAAATAAATCTTAGCAATTGTTTTAATTATGTTAGTTTTTCATTTTGTTTTAGCACTCCTGTTCATTAATTCATCAATTACTCCACCAATACTTCTTTTTACACTGGCATTTTTGCAGACACGGGTGCATTATTACCAAGTGTACATTTGTCCTAACATATAATCGTCTATTTTCTCTAACAAATGCATTTATATTATATTAGTGTAACATACCTTTTTCACATGTCTGTTTCGTGACGGTTATTATGGCTTTTACATGTTCCGCTTGGATTGAATCTGTGTGTTACGTCGACAAAGCCCAACTCTTCAGGAATGTGCACTATTGCGTATTTCAAATGAATTGTGGCAGTATCATAAAATTCCCCAGTTTAGAGGGTTTTATGTTGAACAGATGACAACAGGGAGTAATAGTTTCCTGTCACTTCATTCTCTTACTTTGATGTCATTTTATCTTAGTTTAATAATTGTATACAGTGACGTCAAAAAGTTGCAAAACTAATTTTCAACTAATTATTTAATGAAATATAAATCGATATAAAATTATATTCGGGGGTATGTTAATTTTAAAATGCAATTAATTCTTTGATACCTCGCCACCAAAGAGGGAATTCTAAAAATATATTTTACATGTTTGTTTTGAAAATATTATTGGGCAGTTGAGTAACTTTTTTTTTCTAAAGGAAAAATACGTTGCCAACTTCATACGGAAAGCGAAATGGTTATTACAAAAAAAATATTTTGATGTGTGTATTTGATGTTTAAAAAACCTAATTTTTTGTCTGAAAACGCGAGGCCGTGCTGTTGCTATCAAAAAAGAGTTTCACATACATGTATCTGGGGAAATGAGAAAAATTAAAAGTTCAAAAAGCTTTAATTTAAATCCCAATTTAAAAGTTCAATCTGTGCCCATTTATAATGTCATATAACATATATAGGGATCAGCAAAAAATTCCTGGATGTTAGATTATTTCAAGGGATACTGGAAGACTTTTATATCTACAGTCAATTACGATATTTTCATTTACAATATTCATTGCATTTTTCGAAATAATATTTTTTCCACCAACTACATGTTGATTAATAATAAAAGGAATTGCCAATTGGAATGTCTGCTCCGATATGAGCTACTTGTTGGCAAATTTGTAAGATCAACTCAGTAGTTTTAACTGCCACAAACGTCACCAAGTACGGAGAGAGCAAAAATGATTGTCATGTCTAAAGTTTGCAGCAACATTGTCTTCCATTGTCTTACCTGTTATATATATATATATTTGTTTGTCTTTTTCTTATTCATTTACTGCAACTTCAGACATGGCAATCATTTTGCTCTCTCGGTAGAACGGTAATAACACGAAAATAAATTGGGTTAAGGCCAGGAATTTTTATGTTAAACCCCATGACCGTCAGGGATATATATTTAGTACCCGCTTCAAACTGAGAAGTCGCTGATGCGGGATTTTGTTTCAAACTAACCAAATAGATGCCACCAGGATGCAAGAGTTTGTTTGTTTACTATGATTTAGTTCACCGCCATTTTGTTGACATTCAATATGAGTCACAGGAGGAAGTGTCAAGTTCTTAAGTGCAATCAGGATTGTATAGTATTCTACACATTTTCCGAAGGTATACATTTTAAGATAGTGGGAGTGAATGTCAGCCAGATACCTCGACCTTAATGAAGTTAGCTTTTATACTGTGTGAGCACCAAATCCCGAGAACCACTCGTCAACTTAGTAATTTTTTGTTTTAAGGTTGATTTTGTTAGTTTGCGGTATGGGTTGGCAATAATAATGCCATTAGCGTGCATATTCAGGTTAGTAACACAAGCAGTGTGACCAACTGATATAATATAAGCTGGCCACATTTTCAGTCACATGGTTATCAAGATTTGTTGCTCTCTCTGCATATATCCTAATACAAAAAGTTATGTTAGAATGATTGACTACTAATCCAACCGGTGTAAAATTACCCATACCTGTATTTCATCTTTAAAATGAAATACAAAGATAAAAACTCCTTGTAATGTCCAAACTGTAATTGAGGTTAAGTTCGATAGGATCTGTCAAATAATTTTAAATTCGTATTAGTCGCTTTTAGTCTTGACTCAAAAGGCAGTAAAATTAAACAGGCGTATCGATAGAAAGAGACAGATATGATATGATATAATAATAATCCATCTATCAAGCTCCTATATTCTTCTTGGACGTCATCAAAATCTTCCATCTATTCCATCTGCCTTAATAGTGATGGATCCGATTAATAGTTGCAGAGGTTATGTACGCATCGATTCAAATAATGGGGCAACAACACTTAGATGGTGAAATACAATTAAAAATTAATGGTTTCTTAAACACAGTTGCAGTAATAGCGGCAGACAACAAACAATTTTCCACGTCCAGGCGATATTAAAATTCTAGCATTTGACATATTTAGGTTAGATTAAACATAACTACAGTATGCAGTCAACGAACAATTGGTTTCTAAACTCACATTCAATCTGTGGTTATCAAAGATATATTAACAACCAACATAAATTAACTTACACCCGTTAGATATAAGGAACTTGGCCGTTCCCAAATTTCTTCTTTACGAATTCTGTCTCTATCTGTTGATGCGTCTGAGCCGAGACTTACGGCGACAATACATACAAACTTGTCGCGGATGTTATATAAATATAAAAGCCGATGTAATCTTGCTAAAACTTCCAATAATAACAAACAAGTATTGTTAGATACGTTGTTGTGTATTACAATATCAACCAAATTATCTAAAACATAGTAAATATATTTCGCCAAACGATTAAGTAATTTTAAGATACGTATTTTTAGTAATAAAGAAAGTCTTCCATTCATAACTAGTAAGATAAAATACTTGACCTATGCCCAATTATCGTGTGGATCCGTTTCGATGTTTGGCGTTGATAAAACATGAAATTAAATACATAGTAGATAAAATACATTCCTTGATAGTTGGCCCATTTTCTCTCTGATTTTTGTTTGTGAGACAATTGGCTGTTATAAATAGAGAAGGGATTTCTTGTCGATGTTATTATTAAAGGAAGGTAATCTAGCTAATAATTGTCACACAAATGTCAAATACAATTTAAAGTTTTGGTCTCGAAAATGATTAGTGGAAAGTAGCCATGTTTTTACATTG
This sequence comes from Osmoderma eremita, assembly GCA_031763485.1. Lineage (NCBI taxonomy): Eukaryota > Metazoa > Arthropoda > Insecta > Coleoptera > Scarabaeidae > Osmoderma > Osmoderma eremita. The sequence goes on along the minus strand of JARFOC010056532.1, from coordinate 6,026 downwards.
GTCAAGAGGTTATAGAAATATTTAATTCCTTCAATTTGAATATGGATACCTCAGCGTATAACAAACTGCTTATAAGATTTGAACATTATCGTAAGCCTAAGAAGAATCTTACAGTGGCAAGGCATAATTTCTTAAGAAGATGCCAAAAGAAAGGTGAAGCGATTGATGAATTTATAACGTCATTGAAAAAACTGAGTTTGAGAGAATATAATAAGAGATATTTTCATTGCCGAATTAAACAGCAGTAACATCACATCATTAGCGAAAGATTTCTCCATGGAGATAATCTAGAGAAAGCCATAAGAATACCCAAGTCAATAGGAACCACACAAATTCAAACAAATCAGTTAAATAAAAATTGTGAAAATAAACTCAAACGTTGAAGTTAATAAGTCAAGATTATACCAATCCCACAAGTCAAATAGTCATGAGTTCAGGGAAATCGTCGTGGAAAAATCCAAAATTCTGGTCAGATCAGTACAAGAAGCGGAAAAAGTCAAATGTCAACTTGTAGTAAATGTACAGTTGAACATTTTCCTAAATATTCTTTCGGTAAACAGGTTAATAATGCTAATGTTGGTGAAGTACAAATTTAAGACATTTAATAATAACTTTAGCAATGATTTAGAACCAGATTTCTTTACTATAAGGTCCATTAAATCTGTCGATGATATAAACAGTCACCTACGTCAAGCACAAATTAGCCAGGAACCAAGGTCTTTTACAGAAACTCCTACATTAAACATAATAAACTGATGATAGCGTCGGGAAAGATAGGCTTATATTTTGGACGTTTGCTATTGGCTAATACGAAAGGCAAAATCACACACGACGAAAAAATTCAATGAAATTGTACATTGGAAGTGTGAAATAATATATCTCGTGTGTCAGCCTGTATACGGAACCAACTGATAGTTTAGATAAAAGCATCGCGATTTCTGCATAATGTTGGTTTTGGATTTTTGAGGGTATAAAATGTGTTGCAACATCTGGTAGAGAGACGAGGTATTACAAAGTCGCGGTATAGTTTAATATCTCAAGAGAGTCTATGTTGTTATTTATAGGTTGCGTAAGAATTTAATATCTATTCTGTTACGACGTTACATACATCTAAGGAATCCGCATTGAATAATGTAAGTAAAGCTGGACAACTATAACCCTGTAGTGGATATTTGCCTTATAGATTGTGATATAAGTATTTTAAAAGCTTTCTTTGTACATTCTCCAATGCATATAAAAAGGTGACCGTCAGATCACGCACGTATATTCTAATTTTGAACGAATAAAACCGAAATAGAGCAATATTATTGGTTCAATGATGAGTTTTCTACTACGGACAATGAATAAAATTGTTCTCAACGCGGAGACAGTTATCGAGGAAGATAGCTTAGAGTCGAAGACAACCCCAACATCTTTAAATGATTGCTAGTAAGGTTCATCCATTACAATGGAAGAACCTCACAACTAGAGACAACAACTATAGATTAACTCACATTCAACCTCAATCTATGATTAATACACCGTTTTTGTAATGTGTTTAACGCATGTTGCATTTATGATACAGTCATAAATTGTGTTAACAACATCATAGCGCTTTAGATCATTAAAGTGCAATTTACGACAACCAAGCGTATAGGATACATCATTAATATAATTACATAGTAAATACGAGAGATCCTAAATTCGTTCCGAGAGTAGAATAACAATTCATGACCCATTATCACATAATGCTTTCTACGCAGGAGATGTGATGCGAATAAGAAAACCATCAGTGATAGAATCCCACTGCATCTAACTTCTGGAGTAGCATCGAGTAGTTGATGCGATCAAAATCCTTGGTTAGATCTGTATAGATCAATTCTAAGTTAAAAAAAACTTTATGCTAGCCATTCGTACAAGAAATACACTGCAACCAGATACACACCAAATGTTAGACTGCAACCAAATACACACCATGCATTCACGCATGCGCTGTGGGAAAAATACCTACAAATTGCATTCTTATATTAGCATTTACGACACAGACATTAAAACACATATACTAGCTCATTATTAAAGTAATTAAGTAAAACAAAGTGTTATTATAATTCATCACATAAAAATATACAGTCCACTTAGTGCAACAACAGTGATAGGTAGAGTGATAGGTAGAGAAATTCTTAAGCTTAAGTTAGTGTTCCTCTACAATGGAAGCGCAGTCCTGTTCCGTAATAGCAATATGTTTACGTTGCTGAGTACCAAATCTACTAAAGATGTGCGTGTCCTAAACGCCAACCTCTGACTATAATTCCATGGATGTCTTTTGCAAATACATAGCTGAGATATAGAAATATTTTATTTGTTAATTCAAAAAAACATAACCTAAAACGCGTTTTCTAAAAAGATATATTCTTAGTTTTATATTTATACACATCTCCAAAATCATTCCGACCAAACCAGAAACAATTTTCTACCCAATTAGAAATCAAACAACCCATTAATCTCGTCAGCTTCATAAATTAAACGGACAATCACAAACCAATTATTCTCCAAGCCATAAATTCCCTTCTTAACGCGGCCTAACAATTCATTAGGAATTCATAAAATGTCGGATATAAATCTATTTTTTTTTGTCACTTAAACACACGTCAGAACTCACAACTCGTATAGCCAGAGGATAGGTTTAATTATCAGTGGAACAGAACCGGTATATACATGTATATATATATATATATGTACATACATTGTAACATAAGTATATACTAATTCTACAAAAGCAAAAAAAGAAAAACACTTGGCCTAAAATTATGCAAATGACTGTAACAGGTGGTGTGGCGTGTTAATAAAAGTTCCGTAATGAATCGTAAACCTTATACGTTATAAATTATAGCCTGGGACATCGTTTCTCGATTAGGAGTCGTTAAGAAAAAGTTGTGGATTTAATGTGATCAGAATCTCATGTATAGGGTGAACGAAAAAGAATGTGTGTGTAGGAAAAACGCAGTGAACAATCTCAAGTGTGTGAGGTTGGTTAAATAGATCCCTAGATTGGTTATAAACTAGTATATATACGTTCCTGAATTGGCTACACCCAACTTGTCATCTGTCATACCTTTCTAATGTTCTTGTCACTTTTATTATTAAGGATCCACTTATCCTATACCTCTTTATGCTATATTGTATCTCAATGATAAAGAATAAATAGGAATACATTATTATTGTTATTAATAAATGATAATTTTATATCACGTAGCAATATAACCAACAATACTATATCGGGATCAACCTCAACTGTCTGGGGTTGGTACGAAAAAGATCCCTAGATTGGTTATAAACTAGTTCATGTTTACTTCCGTGGATTGACTACAGCCAGTTTGTCATCTGTCATCGCGCCATTTGTAATTCGTATTATTATTATTTTTACTTCGTTTTTGTATTTAATCTAATATTAATGTCAAAAAATGATAAAATACGTAAACACAAACAAAATGGCGTACCAACAATCACGTGTAAATGATAATCAACACTTTGCTAATAAAAATTTTGGCAGGAATACCAACTGATTATATTCTATCCCTGCCTCTCATCGCAATAGCGCCCTCTACGACAACGATATCAATCAATCTTTATATCCATACTGATTAAAGTTGTTTTATTATACGAACGCTTTGAATTCATTCACACCAATTTAAGGTAATAAAAATTTACTGATGAGATTTTACGATTTTGCGAGGCAGGATATATTTTATTTGTCTGGAATCTTAACGTTACTTCGGCCTGGTTTTAAAATCTAAATTGTTTCTCATTTAAAAAAATGTATTTGGCCAAAATCATCTTTATTAAATTTTTTCTTTGTATAATTTATTTGTTTATATCATAATATTTGCTAGTAAAAAAACGTTAAAAAACACTTTGGACAGTGTGACGATTAAACATGTTTAAAAAGAATTATTTATTAATGTCAAATTTAAACAACGTCTTGTGTGGTAAATTCTGCCCTCTTTATTCCAGATTGGGAACTGTACTTTAGGTAATATTCATTTATATTAAAACGGAAAAAGCTGTAGCAGTATGCATCTCATTTTTGTCATTACAGTGATTCTGTGGAAACAATTATAATACAAAAACTATAAATTCCATTCCAACAAGATTAATTATCGATATGTCTGGATTGTATTGATTAACTTAATGCTGGTTTTTAAAATAATGTTATTATAAGAATTATCCACGAATTAATTAAGGAAGGTATTGTCTATTTTGCTAGAATTAAGCCACGTGTTCCATTTAAGAAAATTGAGTTTTGGGCAGTTAAACATATTGAGATTCGACACCATATTGCGACTAAACTGTCAATTTTTCAGGGATAATTGGGATATGATTCGGAAGCCTGAGGATTATACTTTCAAATGATAAGCAAGTCGAATCTAGAAATTTAAGAGTGTCGTGAAAAGAATTTTTTAAATGGAAGTCTACCGAAAAGATGTTTTGCGTATATTTGGAGATATCTCAAAATCGGTTACAGTTAGGTGTAGGGAAACCTTAACATTTTCCACTTAGAATAACGTGGAGAATCAGAATTTGCTATAAAAATTATAGCATTTCATTTAAAATAAGAAAGTTAGTGGGTGACTTCCGGTCAACCGGAAATGATACAAAAGTGAACGTAATTTACTCTGAAAGGTAGCATTGGCCCATGGCACTGTTCTTATTTTCAGGATTTTTGTATATTTCCTTCCCCAAAATATTCTAATAGGCCACACAAATTGGGAGACCCTGTATATTATAGATATATATTTTATATAATTTAAACGCCTAAATTTGAATTATAAAACTATTTTATCGACATACAGTTTGCAATGTTAGATTTCTATTACGGCATATGCAAAAATAAATGGATATATCTATAGAGAAATGTTTTGAATCACAAAACAATATTCATAAAGAAATAGATTTAAAAAAACTTGGATTTTTTTCCCGCACCACGTGTTGTATCATAGGAATTATTGAGGTTATATTATCATACACACATTTAAACCGTATCCAGGAGCGTTCTTGACACACCGGGGCTATTACGAAGCTGATGCAATGTTTTCTAATATGATATCTTTATCGAATCGGACGCGAGATTATGCCCCAATAATTTTCACACGATTGACTACGAAAACACGCGGTGGACATTTCAAATCCGCAAGGTAACAACTTGGAAATAATAAAATATTAAAATGAAAAGATTACATACCATATTGTTAACGGCGATCGATCGATAAATAAATGCACTTAGCGTCGATATTAACTGCACTTCTTCCCTGTTTATTTAAGGGAAAGATGTATATAAGAATGAAGAAATATTGTGTAATACCGAACTGGCGCACTCTTGACGCGTTAGAAAAAGATCGGAAAGAAGTTATCGTAAAGAGAGAGTGTTACGCTATATTCACGTCAGAAAAAAAATCAAAATTAAATACTTTCTGACTTACCATCTCACACAAAATGTTAGACTAGAATGATTCTTGATCGCTTCATCCCCAATGTTTATATATGTGTGACCATATTGGCCAGTGTGTGTGACAAAGCTCACGTTTACTCGGTGCGGCTTACTATTGGTAGAGAATACCTAGCGGGTGTGAGAGAGAGATTAATACGGAACTTATACATGGAAACTCATATAGATATACAACATATGTACATTCTACACTGGTGCCACTGGACACCATAGATTGGTATACCGCGTAATATTTAATGGTAGAGATTTTCTTTTTGTTAAGTTGGTCGCGGGAATTAAATTTTATGTTGACAACCCTGATTTTTATATTCAAATTTGACAAAGCAAAAATAGAAAATGTTATTACAATTGCCAAATCAAAATTGTTATAATTACAATTCATTACAAGTTTAATATGATTCAGAATACACACGAGCTTCGCTATGTAGTACAGTTCAAGTTTTTAAGGAAGTATCGCCGGTATGGTAACCCCACGTTGCCAAATCTATTTAGATAATTAATTTTCCATATGTTGTCGCTCTGAACACTATAGTAAATTTTATGT
>JARFOC010056505.1:0-18973 GCA_031763485.1 Osmoderma eremita | reverse complement strand
ACCGTTTGAAATTTGATAGTATCAACATATTAAATCCAACGCAGTTACTCAACGATTCAAATCTTAAGCTATTTTGTTATTGTTGTTTTTATGTGTGTTAGCTAGTTTAGTGATTAAAGGCTTTTACGTGAAGTTTGGTGTTTTTTCATTTACAAGAAAGCAGTCGTTTATGCTTTTGCACGGCGACACAAAACAGCTATAACACCGCGATTAAGTGGTTAGGAAATAGTTAGGAAATTACTGGTCTGGAAACAAAAATTAAAGCCCGATTAAATTTTCCCATATTTCTTATAGTGCAGATCTCCTTACTATTGTATCTTCGTTCTTTTTCTTTTGTTTATACGATAATTTTAAACCAACCATAATTCCTGTAGTACCTCCCCTCAAAAGATTTTTAACAAGGTGCCTATCTGTAAGACGGAATGTTTTGTTAATGTTCGAAAAAATCAACTTCCTCCTGAATAACAGTTTTCGGTAGAATACTTACGGCACTTATCCAAATGTGGCTGTAAAAAAGGAGTATACGTAGGCTTATATCTAGACATCAGTCTATTGACTGGGAACATTCATATGATGAAAGAAAGAAATGCATTTAAAGATATAGAAAATTTACTGGTTTTTAGATCAAAATTCATGTCTACCACTGGAAAATAGATTAATGCTTTATAAAGCAATTATCAAGCCTATTTGGAGCTTTAGCAAAAAGCTATCTAGATGCTCCAGCAAGTACAATATAAATATTATCCAACGCTTCCAATCTAAAGCACCAAGAATGATTGCAAATGCTATGCTTCCAACATCACTCTACATATTGATCTAAATGTAACAACAAGTGAAGAAGAACGCAAAAAGAAAGAATCAAAAAGCACTGGCAACAAACTAGCTTCAATCCTGTGCGATGTTCAAAATCCTAAACGTCTATAGAGAATGCAGCCTAGTAATCTGAAAATAATAAGTTCATTAGTGGAATAACATCGTTGGATAGGATTCTCTCAAGTCAGAATGGCCATCAAATTAACTCGTACATCACATGATCACTTCGTGCGCAAAACCGGTTACATCCACCTTTTGAAAAAAAAATCACATGACTTATGTTCTAGCGTTAATTTTATGAGAGCTGTCGAATAACATACTCATCTAAATCCTGTGAAAAAGTACGGCTTTGGAAGCAAAACTGGTTATATCCAAGTATTGGAAGCAAAAGCGGATATGTAGTCGGCACCTGTTCCTATGAGTTCAGAAAACCCAATCTTCTATGTCTGGGCTGCAAATGAAGCTACTGACATTGGTGCGGCATTATTCCACTATTTTGCCAGTTTAAATTACAATCACAAACACTGCATCAGAGGAGGAGTAGACAAAATTGTATGAAAGAATCCAGATGTGATATTTAAAAAATATGTTCTCCAAAATGGGTAATGTAGATTGGCATATGGGCGACTTTAAGGTCCGGATAAAAAACGTGTATAAAAAATACATAATACTTTTTAACTACGCTCCTAACAATGTTCTCAACCACAAAAACATTAATCATAGCCAAATCCGTACAGATGAGGATCAAATCACAAATAACAGAAATTTCAACAGAGATATCTAAGGTTCTTACGACTGACAACATTAAGTTGCTTGTTACAATTATAAACATTTAAACACCCTCTCTTCTCATGTGAAGTACGAAACCAATCTATTAACGCAATCTAATGTAATGTAATGCATCCCGTGCAGTAATTGTGACAAAATGTATATAGGCCAAATATCAGCTTGGCTAAAAAGAAGAATTACCCTGCACAAAAGTGATCTTAACCCTCATAGACTTAGATGTGCGTTGGTAGGACATATGAGAGAAAACAGACATACACCCAACTTTGATAACCTGGAAAGCAACAACAAACAGAAAGAGGAGAGAATTCTTAGAAATGGTAGCTATCAATAACAACAATAAAATGAATTTTAGATGTGACATAAGTAATTTACATTCAATCTATTCATTTTTATTGACTTTCAATATACCCAACAATTAATTTGTACACACAGACATTAGGGTAGATACATAAATTTAAATTTTATAATAATTAAATAAAATTTGTATATCAATATTGTCAAAATATCACAGTACTTTTTACTTGTTCACATTTATCATTTTACGTTCAACTTTTGATCAACACTGTATATTCTTTATTTTATTCAAACTGTTGCAAGTGTATTTCCTTTCTGGGAGTTGGTGGTATCAGTTAATAATATTCACCAAGGTCATTTGACAGCCGTACCTATTTTTAAGTTCAATGTCATTTCCGCATTGCTATGCAGAGCGATCGGACGTAAGCTTTTTATTTTTTTTAATATTTGAAAATTTTAATGTGTTTATGATTGTCTTTATTTTAATATATCAACGTGCCAAAATGAGATGCGACCTTTCTTTTGGCTGTAGTGGTCTGTGATGATTTGTTATAAACACTATAATAATACAATTTTCTGATGAGTTCACATGTAAGTAAGTTCATTATGAATTAATTTTTTTCTGCTATACTACAACATTGTTAACTTTTCCATTCAGTTTGACTGATTTGCTGATCAACAAATTGATAAGAAAGCTGCAAAAAATGACGTCTGTTTGAAATTGGTAAATAAGAAGCATTACAAGATCTGGGATATTGCCCTACGAATAGATGGTGATACGAAATTAAACTCGTTAAGCAAAAGAACAAGAACAGGTGAATATATGTGATTCAATCAAATTTTTTATAACAAGTCTGTGTTGGTGCTTAACTTTAATAAAATTATAATACTTCGTTCATCAACCAAATACAAATAAATATATACGAAAATTTTCAGTTTTACCTTGAGGGTGAACTTTGCTTTCCTCATTTTCTGAAAATTTGTATGTTGGTAGTGGATTTAACCGGCTTTGCACGCAGGCTCCTCACATGTTTCATTTATAATTGTTCTGAATCTTAACGTGCAAAAAATCAAAAGAAAATCTATTTACAAACAGATGACAAAACACTTTATTTACGCTACATTCAACAAATGCAACGATTCTTTGGCGATTTATTTCATAGAAAAATGTGTAATACATGGACTATTGACCAATATTAATTTTCTACATATGTACATTTTCACGAAATTTCTTTATCTGTTGCATGACAGATACCAGTATTTAATTGGTCGTATATATACATACATTTAGAAATATTAGATCACACACGTGTTCGCTAAATATTACGCTGATATCAGGAAGGAGGTGCAGATTGTGGCATGGTTTTGAGTTACTGAAACTCGGTCGCGATGTGCCTGGAATGAAATTTCTGTGGGGAGTCGTTCATGGCTATGTTAATTTACCCAATTTACTTTCCTCAGTTAACTTTCTTGTATCCCGTATTGCTTCGCGCTCTTCCTCTACCCTTTCAATGACTTTCCCACATACCAACTTACTCTAAGGGCCCCCAATAGTCGGAATACAGATGTATTTTGTAATGATATTTTTTTATTCATAATGAAATTTAGTTTAATTTTTTCCTTTTTATATATTTTTTAATTGTATGCATTTGCATGGCTATTGCATGAATATTTTTCTTCTATGAATTTTAATTTATCTTCCTGTTATTCACCACACAAACCCTACATTCTACCTAACATATACCTATTATATTTACGTAGTACAATTGCTAACATGTTGTATTAATACACCCTCGACAAAATATATCAGTTTCTCATGCTTATACAATTCTAGACGTAACTGAAGTCAAACATTTGAAATCTTAGTTGACGATACGATAGGATTGGCCCTCCTATTATGCGAAAGCAGTTTAGTTAACATAATTCCAAAATCGCAGTGCGCTGCTGCTCATTAATTTATATGCGTCTTGAGGAAGGCTATTCAGTAGTAAGGCACGTTTTATTTCATCTTCAATAACGGAGTTTGCAATAAAAAATTGCTCAAGTCTTTTTTTAATGTATCATCCAGTCATGTACCTTGAGATCAAATTCCACTTTCGCTCCATACGTAGTCATTTTCATTAACTTTATTCTCGTCACCAAATGTAGTGTTTAAATATTTAAATCAAACACCATAACTGTTTACGATATTTTATTTATCGTGTTAACATGTACACTATATCAGTACGAACTACGAATTGGAGAGCGAATGCATTTTCAATAGTGTTTACAGGTTGCCCACATAAGAAATAATGCAGGATATAAAACCCCATATACTCGTATGCCTATACATCAACATACAAAAGTTGTCATACATTAAAATATACTATAAGAATGTGTTGTTATTCATAAAAAATTAAATCGTTTTAGAATAGTGTAAGGGTTATGTGATAGACACAAATACAAATACATTACTAAGAAACTATATAAACCAGTAATTTCACAAAAATTGAATTATTTACATCTAATTTATGTTAATTTACGTAGCAGACTGACACAATTCAAGGAATTAAATTATTAATTTAATTTGTATTTCAATTGATCTACAATATTATAAAATTTAGATAACTATCTTCGTGTATAATTTTTTTTTCTAGTGTTCCTTGGATAAATTTCTGACATTTCAAACAAGTAAAGGTTAGTCTTCTCATGTCTGAAATATGGCAAATAAATAAATTAAAATTGCCATTTTAAAGAAAATACTTGTGCTTCTTGTAAGCACAAGTATTTTCTAAGAGCACTCACGCTGATTGGTACCATTCAGCACCTGCTTTTAAATAAGAACTTTGGACATATGCTCTTCTTCTACTTTAAAACCCCCTGAGTTTGCAAGTAAAACTATGAAAAGCAGCAAAAACAGAAGTCTTGAGTACCATTGCTTTTAGAGTTGTTGCACCAAAATAATTATAAAGGGATATTTGTTCAAAACCCTTTGTGCCACTCTGTACGTTAATCTGTATCAACATAAAATATATATAAAAGGAGATTCTGTTTTATTTGTCCTTTAAGGATTTTGAAAGTATGGGTACTCAATATATCTGTTAAAATATGTTTATTACCGTGCAAGCTCCATTACGTTAGGCCTCTGGAACTTTGATACTGCGGAAATAAAAAAGGAAATAAATTAGGCATAATCCTCGGCAGCCTGTGAATTTTTAAAGATATATCTTTGATATGCAAGAATCAATGAAAATGAAACATCAACTTAAGGATACCTGATATAAAAAGCAATATCTGAAAGTAAAATGAATATAAAATATTATAAATTTACATTGAAAATATCAAAAGAAATCCTATTCAAATCAGAAAGGCTCCCAATGTTTCTTGTTAAAATAAATAAACTGGGCGAAGGAGCTCAGTCTATATACTCACTTTTTTTGAATACATTTCTTATACCATATTAAATTTCTGGAATTTTTCTATTGTAGAAACTTTATTTTTATTAAAAAAAGTTTACTGGAATTAGAACTTTTCCTTTTATAGAATCATGAAAGTTTGAAGTGACTTTAAACGGGGCTAATGGTGGAACATGTGCTTGGGAAAAAGCGTTTTTAAAACTTTTTGCTTTGTTGTACTAGATCTAGTTAACGGACAGCGATAATTTGCAGACAATGTAAGATTACACAGACTACTTACCAGAAATTGAAAGCCTTTCCTTGCCGGCGCTGCGTTGTTGACAAATTGAAGCACCACAACTGATACTAAAGTATTGATAAGTACGAACAACAATAAGAACAAGAAAATGCAACACTAAAACTGCAAAACGTATATCGCTGGTCGAATTGCTGTTTGATGCGCAAGAAGGATGCACACTAGATGTTTAAGAGAACTAATGCAACAAAGCTGTTTATGATTGCCCGTGAAACTTTCCTCTATCACACACTCATAAAAACTCGTAAAATGCGTGTGCGTCGCGATGCGGCAGCAGTAACTTTCGCGACGTCACCTGGAAGGAAGACGCGACTTCGGACGTCTGGCGTATTATCTGACGACGCGATCACCGCAGACTAACTGAAAACCAGAGACCCGACGCGCTCGCGGTAGGTAAATATTGGTAAGTATAGCGTCGCGACGCACGCCGAAGCTCCGTAGTCCGGATTCGGTCGTCGGTTTTCGTGCTTTCGCGTTACTAGTACAACTACCACAACGATAACTACAATGAAAAAAACCGTTACCGAAGGCGAGGCTGTATCAGGTGACAAGTTCTTGCGAAATACGCAGCGGCTTTAATTATAAAATTCGATCTGAGATAATTAATTTTTTCATACCATTTCATTTCAGTTGAGAATGAAAGTTGCGCGTTGATATGCTAATTTAATATTCGCTGTGCTTAATTATAAAGTGTTTCTTAAAAGAGCAAACTTATTTGCTAGAATTTGCTGGTAAGCCAGCGTAAGAAGTTTTCTTTACTTAAACACTGAGGTAGGTATATTTTAAATTTCAGATTGCAATGCTCGTTGTGTCCAAAGTCAAGCGTTCATCATCGCTAACTTCATTATTATTGGAACTCTGAACTTGGTTAAATTAGCAAATTGGTGCTAGTTGTTGTTCTGAGTGATTTGGTAAAAATAGAAACAAAATGTAAAAAAATATTTTTGCAGATATTAGCACACATGGAACACCTATACATTTTTATATATTTTGAAAGAAAATATGGTTAACAAAAAATTGTTAATACATTATCAGGGTGAGGACGGTGTAATACAGTTGGCCAGTTTCGTAGTTCGTATATGTAGATATATACGAAAATATAAGGCCACATCCTACCTGTTCCAGTATGGAATGAATTGCAATGTGGTTTAGCTTTAAGATACTAAGTTACTTTGTTCTTATTTAAACATATCAAAGTTGTCATATTTTATAATATATTTGAACTAACAAGCAATCATGATCCTTAGTCCAATTTTCCCTAAACTTCGGTATTAGCGAGAATGCTTTTTAGGTGATGTATTAAATATTAAACAAATTGACAACAAAAAACAAAAATGAGATTCTAAACATGTAAAAAAAGAAATATAAATGTTTTAGAATAAAAAAAATTTCCATTATCTAAATGAATTCAAAGAAGCTAGGACGAACTGACGATCTCGAAACCGGAAATTCCAAAAATTATAAAACCTTGGGAACATGCAGATCACATATAGGTATCTACCAGACAACTTTTTTTTTGCGGAAAAACACCCTGAGTTGGTGAAATTTTTGAAAATGGGAAATTTTCCATTCTGCTCATAACCCGCTAACGATAAGAGGCATAGAAAAAGTTTCAAGACAAAAATTGTTTGTTTGAATGAGTTTTATTAAGTGGATAAAAAAATTTAAAAAAAAAAGATTTCTGCCAATAGCCGCATGCACACCGTATGCTGACATGGCTACCACATAGGGAACAACGAGGAGGAAGCATAACATCTTGTTGTGTGAAAGCAAAAGTTACTGGATTTTCAAATTCATTCGGTCTTTGATCAACGCATTCGCTTTTATGCCAAGCATAAGCAAATACGTCGTGATATTTTGGCGCCGAAAGTTGATTATGTATAAGAGATTGTAATTTGATAATGTTTTTGCATTCATGTAATACAATATCGTAACCGTACAGTAGTACAAGATCAGAAAATTCCCTTACAAAGGTTTTCCATGTGCAAAAACCATATACATCAAGAGGTTGTGTCATTGATGTAGTTTTCTTCGGTATCATTAATGTATTTTTATGTTTGTTGGATGGTATACTAGTTTTTAATCTTGCAGGACAGTGGTCTGTCCAGGAGCCCAACAACACAATACTGTAAGCTCCCACATTTGGCAAATATATATTGCAATGCTACAAAATTGACTCAAACCTTCAAATACGTTAATGTCAGAATGTGAGATTAACGCAGATATGCTTTAAAATACTGGTGTGACAGCTGGATTCGTTTGTTACATCTGATGGATGTAACCAGGCAACTTTTTCAAATATAACAAGACTACATATATCGGAATTGATAGGTTTAATTTACAAATATTGAAATCTTGACATTGAATATGAATTTAGAATTTTGAAAAGCAGTTACTATGTAATAGAACTACAAGATTTTTGACAATATTTCAAAATTAACTTTATAAATACCTTAAATATTTTGTTGTATGTGTATCGTGTGCTAACCCCTTTCTTTCTTCAATTTTCTTTTACCACTCTCCTCTTACTGCAAGCTCCAGTATCTCTCTCTTCTTAACTCCAACCTCCAGTATCTCTCTCCTCTATTTTTGTGGATCGTGCAATTCACTACTTTATATATTTTAAATTGATCGCTACTAATTCTTGCCTGACGCGTACAAAATTCTATCTTGACGTATTTTTATATTTTTTTCCTCGTCGTCTACTAACGCACCTAGTTACTCGCACGATTTTTACATGTTTTGGTCGTCCAGGTGGATCCCGTTTATACATCATCCTCGACTACTGCTACCTTCAATGCCAACCTCGCCCGGTGAAAGCTGTACGGGTGGTTATTTTCTGGACTGGTTTCTCGTGTAGTTAATTTGCAGAAATCTTCCAAAAACCCCTTTGTATTGTGTTGTGTTATGTATGAGAATGTGTTGTGATTTTAAAATGTATTTGAAAAATTAAAATAATTAATCCCTTTATCTGTCTTTGGCTGGGTTCTAGTTTACTAACCTTATTGAATAACCAAATGGATCGAATAGATGGAGACACTTCACTGATGATTTAGTTTGCAACCGATAATAAGTTCAAAGCGGAAGTATGTAATGGTCGCGTATACTGCAGACAAATTCGACACCGATAATATAATATCAACAAAAATACAACTAGGTGGTGAGAAAGATCATAACAATATAGGCTAACAATTGCCGAAATAGTTCCTTTGCTAATTTTCCAGATATGGATACTGTTAAATGAACATTCCACGGTCGAAACAAAGACTGTGATACACGCGGATCGAAATTACCACTTTGCTCTTTGAGGACAATGAATAGATGTGAGAGCAGTTTTCCGAAAGCTGATATTGTTTGGAGTATGGTATAACTATGTGTAGTTGTGGATATAGACTGCGCAACCATTGTAACAGTTTTTATTCCTCGCACAGCTAAAGTGCGGCCGGAATGTAGCTCTAGATTAAAACCGTTCGTATCGGCATATCTATCCAGACCTGCCCTATACAATCTCGTGCACTATTAACGAAAGTTGTAGCAATTTCGTTCAATTGCTCGGAGTGTATGATCTCGCAATAAATTTATTTATTTTTTTGAAACTATTGTGTAATCTAATAAAACTGGATGGTATCCTACTTCCTAATTTTTTAAAATGTTTTTAAATGTCACAAAAAACTACTCATACAGTCATGCAATTTGAATATAAATTCAAAATTTTAGTCATTCCACCTCTAACCATCCGCGTAGTATTTACCTGCTGACAATTGTGAGCGTGCCCGATGATGACTCTTGTCGCAACTGGTCGCACAGCAGACAGCAAAAAACAAATAAAAATTATGAAATACGATACCATCCAGTTTTATTAAATAATTTGATACAACCTAATTATGGACACATATACATATTTTGTAATCTTTCGTAAAATTCTAAACCCAGTGTCGTGATGCTTTAAAATTCTCTAAACCTTGTAATACCCATCGCTGGACGTCCAAATCGTGAATAATGGTACCTGAATCCATGCTAGTTACAAATTCATTAAATACGAATTTTTAGCAACTTTTCTTGTCGCGTACCACCTCTGTTTATTGCTTCTTCCCACCTAGAAAAAATAAAAAAATAAATAATACTATGGAATAACAAATATGAACGAACCCTTGCGATGTTACAACATTACTTCCCCATTTTCCTGTACAATTGCGGCATAAAGCTGTTTGGAAAGTTATCAGACATAACTCGCCTCTTTTAACGAGTGAGAGAAAATTGCTCAAAATAAATAATCTTTCTGTTCTTTGCAACAATTTCAATAGGAGATTTAAACAAACTGCTATTTCCTCTACAAATAATACTTAGTGTAGTATGGAGCCTTTCCAGATGGGTAAATGTTTTTTCACATCTCCAGTTGTCGAAAATGACATACTGAGGTCAAATAATAGATTAAATAACTCTATGACTACTGGAAATAGAATGCCATCATTTATAATTAAAAGAAGTGCAAATTCTATTTCAACACCGTTATGTCATTTAATAAATTATTCTTTTGAGAAAGGAATTTCTCCCACAGCGTTAAAAATAGCGAATGTCATTCCTATCTATAAAAAGGGAGGTCCAAATTGTTTCGACAATTATCGCCCTATTAGAATACTACCTAACTTTTCTAAATTATTCGAAACATTAATGAATGAAATGCTACTTTCTTAATTTAATAAATTTCATCTCTTTACGAATTACCAGTATGGATTCCTTGCGGATCGCTCGATTAATACTGCGCTGCACACTTTTGTTAATCAAATATCACGTGATATATACTTAAACCATCTTTGCCTTGCCATGTTTATTGACCTATCAAAAGCGTTTGATAATGTTGATCATAATATATTATTGTATAATTACAGTATTAAAGGTAGTCTACTACAGTGGTTCAAAAGTTACCTTCATGATCGTAAGCAAAGAGTAGTCATTCAAGGGTATTCGTCGGATGTGTGCGTGGTTGACGGGGGTGTTCCGCAGAGATCCATTTTGGAACCCACACTCTTTCTCATTTTTATTAACGACCTCCCGTCAGTATTAACTCCCGCCACTAACATCGCACTGTATGCTGATGATATTAATGTTACTCTAACTCAGTACCCAGGGTACTCCAGTACCCTCCCAAATTTATTTGCGAAGGCTGATTTATTGGATACTAAACTATCCCAATGGCTTATTAGAAATAACTTATGACTTAATACCGACAAGACCCAATGTATTTTGTTTAGGGACAAGCAAAGATATAATATTACTAACTTTATTCTCAATGGAAAAACCCTAGAATTAAGTCATTCTCCTCTAGACTACTTGGTGTGATTAGAGATGAAGATCTCAAGTGGAGTAACCACATTGAGAAACTATGTAGTGAGTTGTCACAAATATGTTATGCTCTTCATAATCTAAAAAGATCTTGTGATAACCGTATAGTTAAAACTTACTATTTTTCAAATTTTCAATCGAAAATGGCATTTGGGATTGCTTACTGGGGTTCAGGCGTGGGTATGTATCGGATATTTTTATTGCAAAAGCCAGCTATTCGAATTGTCTTTAATTTATCTTACCACGAATCTTGCAGAGATGCTTTCAAAGTGGAAAAAATCCTGACGTTGTATGATATTTATATTCGTGAGGTATTATGTTTCGTTTTTAAATATAAATGGCAGTTTGCAGTTGGTATTTCGCATGACTATGATAACAGACAAACAAATTATTTGTTACCACCGACTCATTTCAACGAAATTTTGTATTTATGGGTTGTAAGCTATTTAATAGGTTACCAAATAATATCAAATTATGTAATGTTATATAAAAGTTTTAAACATAATATAGAAACATATTTACTTGCATAATCTTGTTATTCAATAACTGACTATTTAGAAACGGATACTGTTTAAATTGATTGTGTATGTGCACTTTCTCGACCCTTGACGTTGTTTAGTGTGGTAGCTGCCATAGTTTCAAATAAAGATTATTATTATTATTATTACTATTATATGACACTTTGCGAAACTTTTGCTGGTCGGTATTCATGGTAAGTCGTCTTTTCTTCGCACTTTTCCGATACGTAACAGCGTTGGTCATTCGTTTAAGATTTTATGTAGCTTACAATGCCTACAAATCTGAGCAAGAATGTTTGAAGTTACAGGGTTTGGTTACCGCTTTGATAAAATTATACCAGTAATATATTCAACATACCAATAACAGATTCCTTTCTCTGTTGAAAAGGGTTAAATATCAATTTTTATTACGTAACGTTATCAATTTTTCATCCACAATCGTACCTATTTCTATATATTTGTTTAGCTTTAATTTCGCGTCCATTATTTTGTAAAGATCTGTCTTTCTGACGACACATCGTCGAATCAACGCAACGGTAAATCTGGCAAAATTTTAAATACGCAAGGATAAATATAAATCGTTTTCAATGTAATAAATATAACCTGAAAGTATGTCACTGGTGACATTAATTTCTAATGATTAGTAGTACATTACTACAATTGCCGTGCGGCGATGAGCGACTCTTTTAGTACGAATTGGCACATGTCAATCAATTTTGTAATCTCTGTACATAATAATACGCGATGGAACAGGTAAACAGAAGGATTGAGAACGATTTCCAAAGCCTTGAGCGTGCAATCAGGAAAATTTAAGAAGTGTCGGGAGGTTTGGAAATATAAACAACTCACTACCGTAGTCCGTAAACCCACCGAAGGAGATATAAATCCTAAGTGAAAAATCTGTTGTGCTACAAATCGAATTTCCATTGATATCTATAAATTTCGTTTGTTCGACACTTTAATAGATATAGAGGTAAAAAGAGAAAAGATTCGAGGGACACACGGTTCATTTCCGGTTGCGGACGTGCCTCTGGAAGCTGTCACTTTTCGCTAGTATCGCCATTCTTTCCCGCTCTTTTACCGCTTTGGACTCGTCTCGCTGTCATAACGAATTCGATATATTTCAATGTCGATTTTATTACGTCTGTTATTCGAGCGGTCGTATTTTGACTGGTCGCCCGGCCTGTTCCCGTAGAGATTTCCCGATTGTATACACTATAGGGATAAATGTGTGTATCAACTCCACTTTATGTTGCCAATTTCCCTCCGCCAACTATTGACTGTAACAGTAGAGTGTTTGCTACCGCCGACTATGAAATTAAAACTGTATTCTTGCTAATGGCTTACATTAATTTATTCCAACCAATAGAAAAATCTACTAAAGAAAGAATTAGTGAAACTGACCATATCGGTTGCCGTACTTGTCCACAATAGAAGACGATTGAGATATGGTAGAGCGAAGGATCAAAATTTACAACGACCTCCAAATAATTTAGATATCCCTGAACGAAGAATTTTAGAAACTTAGGAGAGCAAATCACAAACATTCATTCATTTTCCCACCACCTTTTTGTGTTCTTATTGATTTCCTTTTGCTGTCGTATTTGTCTGTAGAATATGTGTATTATTGGTTTCAAACTGAATTATTAAGGTGAGGCGTCTCCATCTATGTTTTATCCAATACTTGCCAGTATCAGCTATTCAATTAGGATCATATACACTGGCCAGAGGCAGGAAAAGAATATATTGCAAAATCACAACACATTCTTACACAGAACACTACAAAGGGGTCTTCGGAAGGTTTCTGTAAATTAACTACACGAATTCAGATAAGAAACCAGTCGAGCAAAGGGAACCACAAGTCCAGTTTCATCAGGCGAGGTTGGCACCAAAGAATAAGCGGGATAAAGAGAGCAGTCCAAAGATTGGATTCTAACGTGTTTTGAATACCTGCGCATATTTGCACTCGTACCCACTCGTGCACATAATCATGTGTTTTTAATATTTTACTTAAATTTTCTTATTTGTGTCAGCTTAAATTAAGTAAATTACACAAATCTTATTATTAATAAAACATGATTTTATTATTATTGAATATAATTTTTATCTCGTCCAATCCGATTCCTTTTAAAAGATGCAGAATTTCAGAAGGCCTCTGACCAGGTAACTCTCTCTCTTCAATTTCACTTGCTCCCAGGTGCAGGTACCTTGAGTTGCACAGTGGAGCGCAGTTTGAGAGCATGTGGATGGATGTTTCATCATGTTCCCATAAAATCTACATTCAACTTTCTTTGTTTTTCCAAGCCTACTCAGGTCTCCTTTCAGTTTATAGTGGCCTGATTGGATCCCTGTCAAAATGCGAATATTATTTTTAATTAGGTTGATGCATTCTGTAAATCCATTCCAGTTATAGGTTCCTAGAAGAGTTTTAGCTTGCCTCATTCCCTGGAGATTCTCCCAGTCTTTGGATTTTCTCTGCTCTTCTTCACTTTTAAGTTTCCCGAGTATTGTACCGCTACTTATCCCGTAAAAGGGTTCAGGCCCTACAAATGGTATTTCGGCCACTTTCCTAGTGAGATTGTCTGTTATTTCGTTTCCTACCACTCCTGTGCATCCCGGAACCCACAGAAGGATTACCTTGTTACGTTTGCATAGCTCGTTTAGTTTTCCTATGCCCGGTTTCTGAAAGGTCACTTTATCGGTTCGATAGCTATCGGTTCCATAACTTTATCGAATTCATAAACTTCGTTTGGGTTTCTGAAAGTTGTCGATCGGTAAACTATTGCTTCGATGCTCTGTTAAGCATTATATCAAAACGTTCCTAGATGGCAATAGTGTATTCACTTAACTTCTCTTTGGTAGGATGTTGGAATAATCGCGAGAGAACATTCGTACATTTTATAGAAACACTACGTTGAAGGTCGAAATTTAAAGAATGTGCTCTTTGAAATTGTAAAGTAACAATATCTTATTATTATTATTTTTCCAAAATAAAAAAAAAATAAGTATGAAGTTGAAAATAAGGACACGTGTTAAAGTTAAAGGCAAATATGTAAAACTTAAATGCATTCACATTCAAACAAGTATTAAGGTAAAGATAAACAGAATTACAAAATGTAAAAAAAATGTAAATATAACATATTATAGAAAAATATATTTTAATAGAATAACTTTTAATTGAAAGTATAAATATTAGCATACAAATATGTTTCATATTTTTTTTATTTATGAAATCAATAATGTTCTCTGATAATTGTAATTCCAGTAATCAATTTCCTATGAAGACAATATTTATGTTCGAAACGTGAAAAAAATGTTTTTTAAATTAATTTTAATTCATTTATAATAAAGCCGATATTGCGAGTAGTATGGATAATAAAATCACCTCTTTTAACGTTCATTTATTGTTGCTCAGTGTATGCTCCGTTGTTTATAAACTGACAACTGCTGCTGCTTATTGAGAGAATCCATCGATATTTGTTGAAGCTATCGATGTATTCTAATGCGCCGGCGTCAGTTAACCTTATTTTGTGGGTATGGTTGGGATAAGTTGTTGAGAGGATATCGCTTCGATAATCGCTCGTTAGCCGTTCAGAAACCCGGTTTGCTTACTTTCTGTCAATCGGTCCGATAACTTGGTCGACTCGATAACTTTGCTTTCAGAAACCGGGCACTAGACACTTCCAAACCATCTTGGAGCTGATTATATTCAAGCTGAGCTGATGGCTGCTTGATTATCAGACATTATGATAATCTCTTGCGTTTGATAGTTCCTTTCTGTTAAGTCTCGAGATGGTGTCTTCATACCATTCGCTTTTGCAGCTAAGCTTTGTGGTAAATTCTTTCACAAATTATGAGTAATTTGCGGTTATGTGTTGGCATGTTTATTTTATTGCGGATTAGAACTGGTGAGGAGTTGTATTCCCCCTAATAAGCACTGACTGCATTCAACTTACTTCGTCTTT
This sequence comes from Osmoderma eremita, assembly GCA_031763485.1. Classification (NCBI taxonomy): domain Eukaryota; kingdom Metazoa; phylum Arthropoda; class Insecta; order Coleoptera; family Scarabaeidae; genus Osmoderma; species Osmoderma eremita. Next base: position 3,561 of record JARFOC010056505.1, on the reverse strand, counting down.
TATTAACGTATGTATAACATTATAGTAGGAGAACCTGTGTTTTGAGTTCGTTTGAGATTAAGTTATTATGTTATCAGTATCAAACTATTAATCCATAGTCCGCAGATTCTAAGGTATCTTCGATACGTTCACGAATGCGCACTCGTTCACTAAACGATGTAACCATGAGTTGATAATATTTATATTTACATTTATATATTTGCCCAAACATAAGCTAACATAAGCAAATTTCACTTTAAATAACTGATGTACCTGTTATGTTTATATTTTATATTTCAACATATAAGTTTTTGTCGAGATAATCAAATAAGTACTTGTTTTGGATTAAAAAAATTGACACGAAAATGTACCGTAAAGAACTATTTATGTGCGCCGTTAGTACAGTTCCATTAATGGAATAGTCCTTTGTTTAGCAAATTTACACGGATTTGCAAACTTGAAGACGCCATTGTAATGTGCCATTAACCTAAACCCATAGTATTGTATTCAGTTTTCACACATAACGCATGTATAATCTCTCTATATACGTGGGATGTTTTCAAAGTTCTGGGAATTGTTGATTAATGCAGAGCAAACTAATGCATTCAAGCACAGACAAGTCCTCGCAGGTTTCACCAACGATGTTAGTTCATGCTAATCAGTATGCTTCAACCGTTTAGCGAAGAACTATAACACAATTACCACAACCTACATCTGTACAAAAAAAGTGTATTATATATTTATGTCTTATGTATTATATATGTATGTATACATGTACTGTAATAACAATTATTGCAGTAGATAACATATACAATAGTGACTTGATAAACGGTATTTACGCATTACGCAGAGCGGCCTTGTATCAAGGTAAGCCGATTTATGCATAGATTAAGTCCGAACTCTTTTAGTTTTCTCTCTTGTTAATTTCACACTATTAATGTGAAATAAAACAAGGTTTAGATCGGCAACAACCGAGAAATAATGCAAGATTTTATACAGAATAGCTACATTTCATAGCAACATTATTGCTAACACGGGAAGCCAATACAGAGGGGTTAAGTACGAAAGAACTTTCGTATTTGGAGCAGAAATAACAAACCTGTAGAATATGTGATTCAAGATACTTTGTATAGTTCAAAGATACAGATAAAAAATAACGAAAACCAATTTATTGTTAATTTTTCTATTGTGAATTAACTTAACTTCACGTAGCAATGTGCACAATACCGCGTTTCGATTTTTAAAAGAAATCATCAACTCTAATTTCTTAAATACGCCCATTTGGATGTAACCGTTCTAATAGTCTCTTTGATTATTTTATCAAACGCATTGGAAGATAAGTGACAGATTATTTTGACATTACATAATACAATTACAACGCAAGTACAGTCCTTCTCTTAAAATGATTAATTATCTTAAAATCCAAAGAAATTAGAACATATGTTCCGGTTTCTTACATTTTAAAACTTTGTTTGTTGGTATTGAAGTATTTTCCATTAAAACATCTCCCAACTAGCACAATAGGTATCTGGGAACGTAATTACGACTACTAGTATGACTTTGAAGTATCTCGCGACATAACATGGAAACGTAAAAAGAATATTCCTATTACCATATTACCACCAAAATGGGGAATAATTTCATGGTAATATTAACGGATCTGCCTCGGTATATGGCTACGGTCGCTGAAACGTGGCAGGGTAGTTCCCGCAACCAGTAAATAGTTCATATGTGTCTGACATATATATAGGGAACAAGTAGAATATTGTGTGATTCGGTCTGTGATTAAAACAACTTAATTGTTCATATGTAAGCCTCAATATTTCATATATAATATATTCATATATGTCTGACGAATATATTTCTTTCGTTCTCTTTCATGTTATCTTAGATTTTGTTTCAAGTTATTATTATTGTATATGTACACATAAAGGCACTGTGTACAAAATAAAATGTTATAGAATATAAAATGAAAGCGTATAAGTATTCCATAATAAAAAGATTACAAAATATTTAGTTACTTATGGGTGTAAAATTTAAACTAAAGCCAGCTCACTGTAAAACTTGGGGACTATACTTCTAAATTTTTTATGCGCCTTTATAATTTAATTATTTATTTAATTTAATAATAAATATAATTTCCCTAATTTTCTTCTTCGAAAATTTTTTTATTGATATAAAAATATGAACTTATAATGTTAAAGTCAACATAAATTGATGAACTTCTAATCTGAAATAAATTATTAGGCAAGTATTTTTGAAATTGTTGATAAAAATATCATTGAATAAGCTTGTTTATCGCTCCAAAATTTATCATTTTTTAATGTTAATTTTATTTTCTCGATAAAAATGGATTCCCTCAAACATATTTACTTCAAAGTAACTTAAACTGAAAAATTCCACTTGAAAGTAACTAATACCATGCGGTCAGTTGTAGAAACGATTAAGCGACTTTAAAGTATCACTTGCTATAAACTTCCATGCGCTACTAATTTACCACTTTAAAGTTGCCGGAAAGTAACGACGACTTCAAAGTTTCTCTTTCACTGTAAAGCCTCGCCGAAATTCTAACCTCGCACTATTTAAAGTCAAAGCGACAAGTACTAGTGAAAAATATTGAATACTTTTACGATAGGAAAATATGCTTCAAGTATTCCATTATCTTCCTTTGCTCTAAGGAATCTTAATTTTCGGTACAAAGTGGCGATAACTTTTACTTATTTTACATATGGCCGTTCGCTCTCATACACGTATTACATTGAAAACGCATCGAGTAATCCCTACTTCATAGTCATTTTTTGAAGTAATAATTCACATATAAGTAAATTTACACCATAAAGTTATTTAGCAGGTGAAGGAAACGTTATTGGAACTTGCGACCATTACTTATAAGTCGGGGACTATTAAGGAACAGTGTTTAGAACGTAATATAAACTTCAAAATTTACTTCAAAGGAATTATTACTTTATGGTCGTATCTTGGTAATATGAATTGGTGAATATGACTATCGTAATTTACCACTAAGCCATAGAAACTTCAAAGTTATTTTATTATTAAACGTGACGACGGCAATACCAGTGAATTGATTTTAAAGTTATCTTACTACAAAGTAACAAATTGTGGTAGATACTACGTTTCGGAGACTTTAAATTTGGTTATTACTTTTTTTTTATTATTATTTGCACGTAAACTCAAGCGATTTCTGCAATCCAGTTGTTTTTACATTGTTGTATTCCTGCAGTCACGGGATCGGGGGGTTACGTTTGAACACATTTGATTTTAATTTGTTGTTTAGTTTGGTTTGTTTAATTTGTTATATTTCATTAATGTAATAATTTATGACTTTTGTCATAGATTATAGATTGTTGACGTATCTCATATCATTGTATGATGATCTCCGGACAAATAAATAAATGAAAATGAAAAATGAAAAAATTAAAGTCTTTGTACAAGAAAGTAATATTTATAGTAGTGATGGGTAAAACTGCTCTATTTGCGTAGCAGTTACAAACTGCTACTGCTACGTTTGTGTAGCAGCTTAAAAAAGCTGCTACGTGTAGCAGTTTTCATTACATAGCGATA
>JARFOC010056481.1:0-18991 GCA_031763485.1 Osmoderma eremita | reverse complement strand
CCCTCGCAATTATTCTACTCACTGTTGATTTGTGTATATTAATATGATCGCCAATTACCTGCTGAAAACATCCAGTTCCAAAGAACCGCAATGTTAATAATAATTGACTTATTGCAGATACAGGGAAGTTTCGATTTGTGTTATATTCGAAATTATGCAGGTGAAATATATCTATCATTTCTCGCACTGCTAGTTTGGAAAATCGGTAGCGCATTTTAAAATCCGTGTCATCATAATATTCTATAGGATTACTTCTTTTACAATAAATATTCGGTCTAGGTAACATATTTAGCAACTCCATTAATTATTCGTCTGAAGACGATGAAGATGAGCTATTTTCGCTACTCTCACTATCACTCGACATATTTTTGGTTTTATCGCAAGATAGAATAAATACTATTTCTTAGCCGCAACTAAATTGACAGATCGAGGTTAACACAGACTTTAATCGAGGTCTGTACTCGAATCAGCTAAACACGGTTACGTAATTCGCCGTTAGGTCTAAACACGGTTGGTGCAACGACAATTTACCTAATCAGGAATTTATTAATACGAGTAACAGTGCACTAACAGAGTCGGTGCAACCAGGCATAAGTATTAATAAGGTTTTTCTCAAATTAAATTGAAAATGTGGCATTTAATTTTTCCTCGCCATTCTTCAGTTTTAGCACCCTAAAACTTTTTTGAATAAGAAGTGTAATTTAAAAGAATGTGCACTCGTTTTAAAGCTAAGATCTTAGCTTTGAAGGTATTGACAGCAAAAATGGAATTTAAGTTTTAATTTTTGTGCCACAGACGTTTTACTGTGAGTGTGCGGCCTGAGTTGATGTTTTTGCTGTCTGTATATTTTTTTTAAATTGTGTATATTTTTGTGTATATTTTTTTAAATTTTTATATTGTCTTTATCATAGGTTCTGTTCCATCTCAACTTCCTGGTTGTCCACATTACTTATCAAAACCCAATTTGAATCACCGTGAAGCTCCTGAAGAAAAACGACAAAGATTAGAAGCTTCTATGATGGAAGGAGCTATTTTAAGAAGTTGGAAACTGGGAACAGATACCGTCAAACAAAAACATTTAGTAGTATTGATGAGCTGTATACCAAGTTAAACGATCTAGCTGTGGGTGACTGGATAACCAGAAAAAAAGAAAATGAGATGATGATGAAACAAATCCATACATAAAGTGTTGTGTTCATATAACAGAGGATCTTAAATTGTGTGTATTTCGTGGAGATGTTGAAATAACATCATTTTGTGACAATGCCAACAAATCTCCAATGACTGTAAATAAGTTGAACCAGATTGAAGACGTACTTAATTTAGCTTCAAGGGAGGTAGCAGGAAGAAGTGAAGATCGGTCATTGGGAGAAAACATAAACTTACTTCATGAAATTTTGGAAGCCTTACTGTACAATTTCCAATTCACAGTAGTATTGTGGAGTTATAAAAGAACAAATTAATCTTTTGTTCATGTCAAATAAAAATAAATTGCGATATGCCTGGGAAACTATTTTATTTTGTGGATTATTACACTCAATATTCCCTCATTCATACAAGTTTCTTCGAAGCTCGGGAAAGTTAGTGTTGCCATCATCTTAAACGTGTGTATAGCAATTTCTCTGTCTTGAACAGGATGAAACAACCTTCTCGCGACATGGTGCATCCAAGTATAAGTTATCAATGCTGAAGATAGAGTGGTCGTATTAGCATTGGAGGAAATCCATATTAAACCGTATATGGACTACAAAGGTGGAAATATAGTGGGAAGTGCATATGACAGTGTACAATGTGCGACCGGTGCTCATACATTTATGATAAATAGCATATTATCATCATATAAGGATGTGGTGCACATTCTTCCAGTGAAAACATTACAGGCTCCAGAGTTGCACCAATTCACAGAGAAAATTATTTTTGGATTGGAAGAAATTGGTTTTGATGTGTTGGCAGTCGCATCAGACAATAATGCGATCAATAAAAAAATCATGTCTTTTTTAGTGATCCACCCCAAATATTAAATGAACATCGGCACCCTCAAGAACCTTCCCGATTTCCAGACTGGAACATTTAACGCTCTTCGGAATATGCACAGAGCAGAGAAGAAAATTTTATCAAAATACGGCTACACTTTAACTCTGGAAGCTTTATATCCGACCTCCACAAAACGTCAAAATGTTAAATTGGCAACGCAGATATTTGGCTAGAATATTGGCACCGCGTTAATGGAATTGGGCCCAAAAAATTATTTTTAAAGTTTCGGATATACAGCCACATATATTGGATTAATTTCTAAGTGGTGGGACGTCGTGAATGTAAAAACCTTATGGAAAGGAAGAAGACTCAATAAAATTTTCCAAGAACCTATTACAAAAAATTTTGATTTGATTTTTCGAATTTATTACAGTCCTTAACACAAGTTTGGTATCCAATCTACAATTTCCGTCCCACTTGTACAATAAAAAGTACTATTATTAACTTGAATAAAATATTAGGTTATCAACTATGAAGTCAATTGTTATTTTTTCGCAATTTTGCAGAGATACCACATGTATTTCTGTGGTTTGAATACAAATAAATAATGCAAGTTTAGCGGATGAAATAACATACAATAAGATCACTGTATAAGGTGGTGTTGACTGTATAGCGTTCCGATGGAATGTCTACTAGGTAACGTGTACATGAAAATAGAAAAATAAAGCTCCATTAAGTATTTATTACAGATACAGATTTCCCACGAATATGAGGATATAAAGGAAATATGGTTGCAACGGATTGGTTGTGCTTTCCTATGGAATTATTCAAATAATGAAACGCTTGACATACGCCGAAAAACATCAAAACATTCATATAACCGATCCGAACGTGTAGTATTTACAGACGAATGTAAATTTAACATTTTTGGAGGTGATGGGTGTACAAAAGTTTGGCGGAAATCCAATTCAGCTCTCGATTCAAAAAATGTGGTATCCACTGTGAAGCATGGCTGAGGTTCTGTCAAGGCGTGGGGTGTATGGCGGCAAATGGTGTCGGCATATTAGGCTTTATCGACGGAATAATGTATAAGCATATGTATATGAACATTTTACGGGATAGTTATCTTCCAAGCGTAGACAAACTGGGCCTAAACGGTAAAGCAACATTCTTACAAGATAATGATCCCAAACATTCTTCAGCTCCGGTGCGAGAATTGTTGCTCTATAATGTTAGGTAGTAGTTAGAACATCCTCCGCAGTCGCCTTGTAATGTGTCGTTACTTTGAAAACACAACTTTGTTTCTAGTAAATATTTTTGCTGCCACTTCTCCAGTCGATCGCGTAAGAGGTGGGGATGGGGGACATATAAGAAGGCCCGCTCATGGATGAAAGCCAGTCCACCGTCCGATATGGAGGAATTCTCGACCCCGCCAAGAGCCATCACCTCTAGGTACCTGGTCAAACCGAAAACTGTGGCTTTCCTGGAGGAGAAATGGAAAGAATTATACTTCTCGCCGTCCAAGGAGGCCCAAGGAGAACAAGGAGCCACCAAACAGGCGAAGAACTTACCAGAAGATGTCGTGTCGGCCAAAGAAGCATTTGAACTGCGATATTTGAAGCTGTTTGGTGCATCCCCGGTCACTTGCTTGTTGTCCCCACTACCACCGACTCCGAAGAAGACCCGGGCGAAACGCGAAGCTCCCAATCGACCCCCACAGGACGCCCGGCCCAATGCTTCCCCTGGCGACGACGTGTTGGAGATTCGGTATCTGGAGCTATTTGGTGCATCCCCTATGACCCGCCTCCTGTCGCCATTACCCCCGACCCCTAAGAAGAAGTCGACTGAGCCGAATGGGGATAATACTAACACCACCCGTCACGAGGAAATTCCCACTAAGTCCGATGCAGCACCCAGCATAGACGGCGCGACGAGTGACCTGCCGATCCTGCATCTATCGGAGACCCAAAGTAAACGTCTTGTCGTTGGGTCGACATCGATTGCCGTCGTGGAGCAGCCGCGGTCCAAACGACATCGCCGCCGTGGAAACCCGTCCCGAATGAGACATCTGAACAATGTCCGGCACCTGCGATTTGGAAACGACGTAGTTAACTGTGCAGGAGTTATATCGGCTAGGGCTATGACACAAACGCTAAAAAAAGTGATAGTTTTAGTTAATTTTGTTCTCATTAGCCTCCTCCCTCGAGGTGAGGGGGGTATGTAACGTGTCGTTACTTTGAAAACACAACTTTGTTTCTAGTAAATATTTTTAGTTAAATTATTGAAGATAATTTTGGTGTTTTGTCATGTTTTCAATGTTCAATACTGTATATATATGTTCTGTTCTATTTTTAAATACATGCATCTGTATGTTCCCTTTTTCCCACGGACGTATGCTTAATCATATGTTTGATTTATTACACGCGCTGGCGCTGTGATGTGTTCTCCGCGCAAGCCCGGCTCCCACCATAGGTATTCACGCGATGGGGTACCCGTCGGAAAGATATATAAGGCGAGCGCACACTCGTCTCGTGGCAGGTTCCCGCTATCCCTACCATACAGGAAGTACCGAGTGGCCGTCCTATGCCTTGGCACTCCGTCTTATCCGCCCCTAGTTGTTAGACGTGGCCGACCCCTATGCTTTGGCGCGATAACAACCCCTACAGGGCGTATTTAGTGGCCGGCCTATGCTTTGGCACTCCGTCTTAACCACCCCGTCTGCCAATTAATTCTTATTTACTTACTAGCTTAGCGTATTCAACGATAGAGACCCGACATGATCGAACATACGTCCGTAAGTGACCCCTATTCATTTAATGTACCAATTTTCGAACATAACTGTATATAAATATTCGTTAATGCGTATTTATTTAATTTATCTTTCAATATATTTTGAACTATTATTCTTTTGAGTAATGCTTTGTATAATACCTCCCGTTCATCACCGTAAATATATTTTCGGCAAGGTTTTGCAATATTTGGATGTTAGCAATTCTCGTATTTACGTTCATGCCCATCGTTGTTTATTTTGTCCGGCACAGCTGTGCACAAATGCATCGCTAAGAACAGAAAGAACATATATTGTACATATATTTCTCATGCTATCCTGCTATCTCTTCTTACATATATGTGTGGTACTTAATAAACTTATATTAAAACAATCGTCAATGATATTGCTTTATCCACGTTATTTACTTACCCGTTGGTTACGTGTCCGCTATGAACCCAGGCCTACCTCGTTAGGGTTAATATTCATTTCTTTTTGCACGACGTAGTTAAAGCGTAACCATTATCAAACAAACATCATAAACATCGGTACTACGCACTCTCTCATAGACATCTGTAGACTGCCGGCAAATTCCGTAAACGTTATCTACGATAGCCAGATTTCGTTCGAGTAGGCAACCCAGATAGCGTTGTAGGTAGATTTGGTGGCCCAACCTAGCAGAGCGAGTTCGAAAATCGGCAGCAGAGAATTTCATTTGATTTTCAGGGTGTTTCGCGCCGTCCTGAAGGAGCTCGCCTACCGAATTTAAATTTGCCTGCCCGGCCGGAAATAGTACCGAGACGAAACGTCGTCGCAGCCTGATCTAAACGCTATAGAGCATTTATGGGATCACCTAAAAAAACGTGTAAAAGTTCGGAAGGTAACATCGATTTCAGGCCTTAAGACCGCCTTACTCGAGGAATGGGGGAAAATACCAGAAGAAACCACCCGAAAATTGGCCATCTCGGCGCTCGGCCGTGGTAGACGCTAAAGAAGGTTGTACATCTTATTAAAATTTCTTTTTTGGTGGATTTTGAGTAAGTGTATGTATACTTATGTGACTGTATCTTAATGTTTAAAGTCAGAAATTTTGTTATTTCTTTGTCTGTTATAGCGAAATATGCTGTTTATTATTTTTTTTTGTTTTATATTATATAAAACGAATTTTCTAAAAGAAAATGTAGCTAATTCCTTATTTTATCAAAGAAATGCAAGAAATCGCTGCCATATGTATACTTATGTGAGCCTGTGTATATAATAAAGTTTTTGTAGGTGGAGCTCATTTTATAGACGTTTGCAAATCAAACAGAAAATTAGTAAGCGGATCACTACCGACAATAAATATGCCTGGTATGTTCTGTGAGTGAATGTTTTCCCTTAATTTAGAGATCGTGCGCAAAGACATGTGCACAAAGTAGAGGGGTATGAATGCTCTTCATTGTTATGTTATTCACAAATACTGGGCGGCTGTGTAAAAATATTTAATAACGTAATGGCATAATCGCGCATATCTATAACGTACTTAATGGCAATTTCACCATAAAAACTAAATTCAGGATTTCTTCTAGAACCAAGAGTCCAGACTTCTTTCATACACAATAACTGCCGCTGCATCCACTTCAATATCCACATCAGTAGAATCTATATGTGAAGACACATGGGAATCACCTGTAGCGCATGTATTAAACAAAAAAATAAAGAGATAGTAAGATAATAATGGGAAGAAAAACAACAACAATGTCAAGAAAGTATTTTTACTTTTTTACCATAGAATAAGGATTCATTTTTATAAAATTATTTTTCATGGTTATTAATTATGCTGCAAGTAAGCTTTTATTGTAGTATAGCTGGTGTTGAGCACTAATCACTTTCTTTTTATATTTTTGTATCTCAATATGGTTTATATTAAAACCCAAATGTAGTGGTGGCAATGTAGACACTCATTATTAAGTTAATTTGTGTAGTTGCTCAGTCTAACAATTAGTATAGGTAAAAACGATATGCTATAAAGTTCAATTTGATGTTACTAAAACAATCATGTCAAGAATTACATAAAATTTATTTTTGAAAATATTTTACAGAACACTATAAGCTTGAATTGACAAACAATTAAAAAAAAATGATTATGATTATTGATAGTATACTTTTGTATAGGTAGGGCTGCTATTTTGAAAAGGATGGGTGTTTCCCATAGGCAGCGGCTGTCAAGAGAAGGACAGCGGTTATACGACGTTGCTGTATCTTATAGAAATCAGTTATTTAGAGTGCCAAAATATTTTAACGTCTACAGCTTTTGAAAAAATAAAACGCACTAATCCGGTTTTATATAAATTTATTATATGTCAACTAAGAGCAGTTGATCAGCAGAAATCAAGAGGATTGCGATTTTCTACTGATGACAAGATTTTTGCGTTATCATTCCAACGAAACAGTCCAAAAGGGTGCAGGCTATTACAACGTATTTTTGCCTTACCATCGGCGAAAAGATTCCGCAAACTGCTTACGAAGGTTCCTTTTTATCCAGGCACTAAACCTGTCATAATAGAAGCGTTGAAGACAAGTACAGCTGCACTGTCTCCGAAAGAAAGGTACTGCACCCTCGTTTTTGATACAACCTGGGTTGCAGTATGACAAATCAAAGGACTACATACAAAGATTTCAGTCCTACTAGTAAATTCGCAGACCATGCTTTAGTATTCCTGGTGCAAGGGCTCTTTCGCAAATGGAAACAACCTCTGGGATACATGTTTTGTGAAGGTAGCACCTCGTCTCACCAGTTCGCTGCAATAATAGAAGATGCAATACGTGGTTTGTTTTTATGCAATTTATTACCGGTGGCAACTGTGTGACCAACTCAGCAGCCATAAATATTTTGGTGCGTGAAACACAACAGGCATATCTGCAGGCACATAAAGAATTGAGGGCACCAGTATTCGAAATAGATGGAAATAAATTGTTTATCTCTTTGATTACCCTCATATGTTAAAGTGTGTGCGAAATAATCTTTTAATCAGGGATTTAATGTACACACACGAGGGGTGTCAAAGAGAGCCACCTGGGACCACCTGCTAAAACTGTACATGTGAGATGCTCCGACAAAATATCTTAGCACATTTACGAAGTTAATCGACCATCATGTCATGACAAGATGAAAAAGATGAAAGTCGGTTGCTGTGCCGATTTCGTTTTACGCAAATTTTTTTTTAATAAAATAATTATTCGTGTGAATTGGGGTAGCAAGGCCATCTAGCAGCAGTTAGCTTAGACACGGCGGTCGATAGCGATCAGTTATCATATGTCACCACCGAACTCGATAAAATCTAGAGTTAAAATTGTGCGGAGTAATTAGCTTTGAGATTAATTATTGAGGAAATATCCATGGGAAATCCGCCCTGAAACACAGGTATAACGTTTAACGATAGTCTTACGTTCGGTTGAGAAACGTTCACAAGATTATTGTGGAATAATAGATTCAACCCGTCGATCACGTGAAGCCGCATACTAACAAGGGCGTTTTCTTGTACCCCTTGACTTTGGGGGTTTACAATAACAGTTTTACTTGCCAACTGAGAGAGTGGAATTTTGGGATAATTCCGTACTTACACCAGGTTTTTGGACGTGGTCCGTAGAGCCGAAGAGTGGCCCCGATTTCCGCTGTTACCGCAGCCTTTCAACGGAAGCCGGCTCAGCTGGGTTTCACCCCGACGAACCTGTAGTTGCTGGAATAGTTTAACCCAACATAACTTCGTATTTTTTTATTCTTTTCTTTACACTGAACTTAAACATGCAATATCAATATACATGTCGGATTATACACCAAAGTTTTGTCTTGTTTAATGAATTTTTAAAGAAATACCTAAATAGTTAAGTCTCACCCCAAGACGGTATTTATCCCCAGCTCTTCCGTGTCGTGGAGTCTTGGGGTAAAATCATTTTTAACGGAAGTGGCGCCAAATCTTTAACCCAGCCGTCTCCACTAAGCTGGTCGGAGTAACCCCGAGAAGGGTGGGTACCATTCAAGGGATACGTTTTCGTTTTCTTTTTTCCTTTGACATTTTATGGCGTCATCAGTTCTGATTGCCACCTGTGGGTGGCGTTAGAAAGTATTCAAAAGGAGGGTTGTAAAGTTCATGCAATGTCTACTTGACGGAGGTAAGCAAACGTTTTACTTTTTAATCAACAGCTAATGTTTTATGTATTTTAGAATCATCTGTACTACCTAAAGAGACCGCTCATACGGCGTACATCCTATTATTTTTTGATACGCTCTTTGATAGGTGCAATGGCACAATGAGATATACAGATGATGGCCATTCTATGCGATGCAGAATAAGTGTAAATTCTCCCCACCATGTGTTTCAGGACTAAGCTAAGCAGTTGCTGTCCACAATGTTTTTTCAATGTAAAACAACTAGAAAAGTATCCAGACCTCCAACATTTAGGAATTGGATTGACACAATTACGGGAATGCAATATCTTTGGAAAAAGATAAGTACATTAGGTTAACATATGATTCCCCGACATTTAAACCAAGATAGTATTGAAAACTTTTTCTGGCGTATACGCAGACATGACATTCGAAATAATAACCCTACCTGTAATAATTTTGAAAATTCTTTTAAAACTTTAATTATTAATAATTTCACTTCCATAAAATCCGTTACTGGAAGCTGTGAAGACAATTCGTCCATGGGAGTTTTAAATAATATTCGCAAATTCTTAAAAAAGCGAAAAGTATTGAAACAAGTGACTCCACCACCAATTAGACTACCCATATCTTGTGAAATTCATCAGCCACCTGTGCATTTGGAGGCTTATGTAGCTGGCTACGTAGTTAAAAAAGTCATTGCCAGTACTAAAAACTGAAACTTGCACTAGCAACTTGATAGGTAAAGATGAACGCACTGAACATATGTTTATTGTTGCACAAAGATATACACATAAACACCTATTATTACCAAGTACGAAGTTTACAGATGTATTTCACAATCGTGCAAGTTTAGTAGCAAAAATATTGCTAGGACTGCACTAATTTCAATTTAAGTCGGTTAATCTGTGCAGACATTACACAACCAGTTGATTTTAGTCAAATAATCTGCATAAATCATCCCAACCTAAACAAATTAATTGTCACAACATTAGTAAAACTAATAAATTCTGGTTAGGTGAAACACATTAGTAGAATTTTGAAAGGAGCAGACGAACGAAGTTCTTTTAATCATTGCGATCCCACAAATTGTATGGCCCAACAAAAAATTGCGAAAACAGGCAAATAAATTTATATTATATACGTATGCCCATTGTACATTACTAATTACATGTCCAAGATTTATTTATTTATAGGGGTTTCATCGGGGCGTCACTTAAATTTTTTTATTATTCTTACAATGTTTACTAAAAATTATGTACATCATTTAATAAATTATTTTAATCAATTAATTAATTAAAAATGGGAACTGTTTTCTTTTTCTATCAAAAACGTTCCCAAACTTGAGTGCATTTTTGATGGGCCACAGATAAGATCGTTAATAAAAGATAAAAATTTTACGGACACAATGACAGAGATTGAGAAAATTGCATGGAATGAGTTCGTTTGGCTTGTTGAAATTTTTTTTGGAAATAAGAAATGTTCTGACTATTCTCAACACGTTGAACAACTAATGAGCCACTTTCATATGCTTGGTTGTAACATGAGCATCAAATTACACTTCCATCACAACCACCTAGACTATTTTCCGTTAATCTTGGGGATCCAAGTGAAGAACAAGGCGAGCGGTTCCACCAGGATCTCCGTACGATGGAGGAGCACTATCAAGGCCATTGGAACGCCCACATGGTGGCTGGCTATTGTTGGATCATTCAGAACAGACCTCTTACTTCAACTTCTACACGGAAGTCTTATAAAAGAAAGTTTTTTTTCAACTTAACAACTTAATAAAATAGGATTAGCTTTAAACATATTGTGTTTTATTGTAAAAAGGCTCATATGCCATATTTTCCAAATTAGAGCTGATACAGAAATTTGTATCACAGATTTGAAATCGTCATTGAAAATTTGGCTAGGATCAAGTAATAAAACCCAATCATCAGAAATGCTGTTGTACAGTGAATAATCTACTGATTTTTGTAGAGAGATATAATTTACTTCAAAAAATCGATGTTACCCAGAGCAGTCAATTGAATTCCAGAGAAAGGATTCTTATAGATTAAGCCAAAAGCTGGTGGCAATACAGAAAAAAATTGCGTGTGGCAAAGAAGTGTCTGATTGTTTGAGAACATTAGCAATAATGTCAGTAGCACAATATATAAATTCCTGTTATCCCAAGTGAAAGGTTATAAACTAAAACCTAGAGGACGACGTTTATCAGTGGATGACAAAATTTTGGCTCTCTCAATATACAAAAACAGTTCTCGTTCATATCGACTGCTCAAGAGGCTGTTTGCGTTACCATCACGAAGAACATTAAGTAATTATTAAAGAAAATTCCATTTGTGCCAGGAATAAGTGAAAGAACTTTTAAATATCTGAAAACTGTTGTATCGAAATTATCCGAGAAAGATAAATATTGGACGATAATATTTGACGAGGTTGCACTACAGGCAGTATTACACTATTCTAAACATCGCGATGTTATAGAGGGTTTTCAGTGTTTTGGGAGCACATATTTACAAAGAGAAATTGAAAAAGATGAAAGTGAGGCATGCTGCTCAGGTGCTGTCAAATTCAGTTGCTGCTGAAATTAGGGCGAACGTCAAGTGGGATAAGTAATGTGTATACATACCTGCAATATACCACATTTATTAAGCACACAATATGCAACACACGTTACACCGACCTTGTGTTTATAAATATCGAAATTGATTCACCATTTTCATTCATTCATTCTCACGCTTTAGTTTACAAACTCTTATATTCATTACTAGCTTTACCAAAATTAATGTCACTTAGTGCCAGTATATAAACTAGGATTTATCAAAAAAATTAAACAAAATCTTATTGCAGGACAAGGGAGGTTATTGCCAGAAGAGGCGCTAGATACCGCTGATTTTGTGCCGTCTGTAGATTTCTTGTTCGACAGTTTTAATGGTTCGGTACCTACCGCCACACATGGAAAGCCACTGAGAAGGTGTGCTATATCTTCTGATTCTCAACACCTTCAATTTTGGAATGAAGCTCTTAATGTGTTGCAATCCATGAAATTTATGAAAACGGTATCAGCTACTGTCCCTCCCACAATAAGAAACTGAATCACAACAATTCAACATTTTAAATATTTATATACTAAATTTAAAAAATCAGGATTTCAATATGTTTGCGTCCGAAATTTTTACCAAGATCTTGGTAAATTTTTTCGGCAGTATAAGAAGCCATGGGATTAGAAATATCAACCCCACATGTGCCGCGTTTGTAAATTCTTTTAAAAGCCTGGTCATAACTAATTTTATGTCTAGTCATTCGCCTGGCAGCAATTGTGAGGAAGATGAAAGCGACGGGGCTTTGACATCATTGCAACACTGTATATACACTACGGGTATTACGGAAAAAGGTATTGCGCATCTGCCATGTTTCGAGAATGACGATACTGTTTCTACACCGACAGAACCTTGCAGGATATGTGGCCAAGAAAATTTTGAGAATTGTGGAACATTGCTTGGAATGCAGGACAAATTTGATTCCCATCAGAAAAGAACATGATATTTTAATTACTGCCAAATCATATGGAGCACATAAATTATTAACTCCGGCCATCTATGTCGGAGCTTACTCGCGACAGGATAGTTAGTGGCGGCCATACGTTGGCCCTCGCTGACTAATACCGGAGCAGGGTCCAGCTAAAACCGCGACGACGAACCACCCCCTCTGCCCTGTTGTCGTGCCGTGGCTAAGGGCCTGCACAGAGGTAGACAATGCCGGCTGCTGCCCTCAAGGTAGTAACCGTTATACCATGTGATAAACCGGTTGCCTGCGGCCATGTTTCGCGGACGGGTCGCACGGAGGACCTTTTCATGGCCAAGAGAACTAAACCTCAATCAAAAGCTCTCCGCTTGGGTAGGGGCGGCCCAGCGGTCTGTAAAAATTTCCTGCCTTGTGTTTATGCCGTGCGAGGCGACCCGTGTCGGTGGATGAGAGGATCCTGGCAGTTGAGCTGCCTTTAGGGGCCCCGAAGTGCGGCAACACACTGCTTTGGCCAGGATTTCACCTAGACGGGAGGTCAGGGACTAACCCAACCTGATCAATCGGCTGTGTTGTCGGGTCAGACCGACGACGGGTTGGGGCTGGCGCCTCGGGGTCTCGCCGGGCTGGCACATCTTGCACGGGTGGTCTGCCGTGGTGGGCGTTCCTCGTCGCGCTAGTCCCTGCCTGAGGTGCTATATCCGACTGGTAGCCCTGGGGTTCTTTGTGAACGTCCCCTTGTTGGGCTCCGTGGTGGGTGGGAAGCCAGAAGGATGACTTTAAACTCCACCAGAATGGATAAACGTATGCTTCGTGCGTCTCCTGAAGGGTGTGCGTCCTTGAATGCCCCCAAACCACAACCGTAGTTGCAGTCGCAGCTGAGGCAGACTCAACGACGCTTAGAGAATCAACCCGTGGAGCCGCAAGGCTCTCGACGGAAACGACCTCACGGTGCCGCACGGAAAAGGAAGGTGAAGACTGAGACTGCAGCTCACACGTTTATTTGTTTAACTAAGGTATGTACAATAAATACCCTAACACCGGTGTTCCACACATAGTGCACTACACCGGGTCTCCTAACCTTAACTCATTCACACCTACCATTCACTTATTTATTAATTCCATCCAATAGTCTCAAATCTAGCTAACTAATTCTAATTGCGGCCGGGACCGTCTTGTGCAAACCACGTGCAATGGTCGGTAAAACCCGGAAAACCCGACTGGGGTATCTAATGTGGACGTAGTCCACGCCCTACTTAACATTACAATTCTCCTGGCGCGGCGGCCGTCTTCTTAAATAATATTCCTTTATTAAGATTACAATATGCACAAATATATACAAAACAAATATATACAAAATCAATCAGGTGGACCACGCCCAGCCCTTCGTCAATTTGTCTGCCACGATCCAGATCAGCCAGCGCACCGTGCCAGTCGTCCCCGAGAACGGCTCCACCCGACAGCGGCTGGCAGGTCGGTTCCGCCCAATGGTAGGTTGTCCCCGCCCACCGGAAAGTTCCTCTGAAAAGAAAGAAAACGCGACAGACCTATTCCATGCAAACAAACCATCTCTTACCTCTAACTTCCTATTATGTGCAAATATATACAATAGAATCAGGTGGACAACGCCCAGCCTTTCGTCAATTGATCTGCCACGATCCAAATCATCCCGCGCACCGTGTCAGTCGTCCCCGAGAACGGCTCCTCCCAGCATCGCCCGCAGATACGTTCTGCCCAATGACGGATTGCCTCCGCACACCGGGAAGTCCCTCTGAAAAAAGAAAACGCCACAGATCCATTCCAAACAAACACACCCCTTACGACTAAAACTCGATTACCGGTCGTGCTTTAATCGTTGTAACCTTTCCGCGATTTTACTGAAAAATTTCCACCAAGCCGCGTCGTAATTACCGCTAATTTCCGTTGCCCGTTTTGGCCATAAGTGTCCCGCGCGAATGGCCTCAGTTTCCGCTCGCGCCCTCCATTCCGCGGTTTGCGGGCACTCGAAGAGCGCGTGCTCTGCCGTATCTTCCGCCCCACACACGCAATGTGGGTTTTCCCTACGCCCGATTTTGTGCAAATACGCCGCGAAATTCCCATGACACGTTATTAATTCAACCGCTTGATAAGATAACTTAACCCCGAGTTTACCGAATTCGTCCGCGCTACTGATTAATTTATTCGTCCACCGCCCGTTTGTAGCTGTATCCCAGTCCGTCCGCCACTCGCGTTCGCTCCGCTTTCTCAACGCGTTTTTTACCGATTTCCCTATTAATTCCGCCTGAAAATTGTCACACGTTTCCGCAAGTCTAAACTTTTCCGCATATAGTCGTCACCCGAGAAGATGACGAATGCGCCCGTACCCGCGTCCGACTTGGAGCCGTCCGTGAATATTGTTATGCCGCCCGATGGTTCGTTCTCGCTATGTATCGCGTAATTAACGTTATTTGCGTCCGCGGAGTGAACCTCGCGCTCGAAGATGACCGTGTCCTCAACTTGCGCAGGCTCGCCCCGTATTCCCGTTATCTCCGAAAAATCCGCCGCGTTCATTGACTTCATCGCCTGCCGTCGCTTAATTTCAGAAATTTTGATATGAATTGGCAAAATACCCGATATTGCCGCCGCCGCTTCGCTAGAAAGTGTCGTGTACACCCTCGCGGCCCTTACGGTTGACAGCCGCTGGGCCTCCTTGAGTTCTCGCGTCTCCCTACTTTACACCCGTCCGCCCAAACCGACGCCCCGTATAGGATAGATACTTTATACCGCCCGGGGAAGCTACACACGCGCGAATTAACTACATACGGTTCTTGAATCAACGCGATATCTATTTTATCTCTAACGATCTTATGTAATAAATGTTCCGTTGCTCGTCTACCTACCTCGTCCTAAATTGATTTGAATTACCCGAATTACGTTTCCAGCCGACAAATTATTGGTTACGCGATTATTAACCATTATAATTAATACGTTTTTCTTCTTCCTCAAGCAATTTTTTGTATGACGAGCATTGTCTACTGTACGCCTCGTGTTTGAGGTTCGCGACTCCCGAGACACTGCGCCTTTCGCATAGCGCGCATTTGACTTCGTTTTACTTACATGACCGCGAGTCGTGTTTTTCACCGCATTTCCTACACGTTGCGGTATGCGTGCATTTCTGTGTCATGTGACCAGGTCGCAAGCACCTAAAACAATACCTAACGTCTCGGTAGTCCTGAACCTCTTACGATTTCCAGTTTATGCTGAGATATTTCCCGACGATTAAATTTCTAAGTGGAAGGCTTACCGAAACTATCGCGTGATACGTGAAGTTTCTTGTCTTTCGCGAAATTTTCCAACGAATCGGACTCCCGACCGATACCGACGTTCTGTTTATAAATACTTTCCAAAATATGTTCCTGTTTCAATTCCATCTCGATTCCGTAAATTACCACCGTGGGATTTCGCTTGCTAATAAGTTTCGCGCTCGCTGATTCTGGCAGCACTTCCGCGATCGATTTCTTTAGTTTGTCCGCGTCCGTTCGAATTTTGCATTCAACGAATACCGCCCCATCTTTCCCTTGTTTGACCCGCGCGACGCTTATACCCTTTTCCGCGACGTTGACTTTCTCAATCAATTGCTTCCGCATTTTCGGTCCGATTTGTTTTTGCGTGGGCTGTACTTTAACGGTTACAGACCCGCGCAATCTATCCGCGTAAGTCCCCTTCCCGCGTTTACCCACCGTTACAAATTCGTTACTCGCGCCCGCGCTTTTACCCGCAACGCTAACGGTGTTAGCGCTACCAACGCTGGCGACGTAGCCGTTTAAGTGCCTCCATTTCTCTGCGCATTTCTATCAAAACCCCGTTCTGTTCATTGACTATACTGACCAACTCCTGGACAAGAAGGTGCACGTCCTGTCTAATTTTGACAGTGACTGAACCCTCATGCGTTGGAGGAACTACCTCTAAAATGTGCGCCTGCATCGCAGCCGCCCGTTTTACCCGCGAGTCCTCATGCGCGCAATCGAAGTTGCTACTTATCAGCGTTTCGCACCTACTATTTTCCCCCTCGCTAGCCATTGCATTTACAATGCCCGAAGGAGAAAACAATACCGAAACCGCACGCTAATTCTAACTTAATATGAAGATGAACAAATTTACAAACCGTTCCGGGAACAATGTAATTAATACTTCTAATTTATACAAATTTACTGAAATATACTCGCAAGGCAAACAAACGCTGAACGAACAAAGCAAGACACCTAATTTATTCAAATTTACCGAAATCCACTAACAGAGTAAACAAGTCGTTAAGCGAACAATGCAATGTACTCGACTTAATCGAAGTCCGGCTGCAAGGTCAGGCTAATTACACCAACTCGAGTGCGAACGGTCCAAGGTTACAGGAACTGAAGCACTCCGTTAATATTATTACAAGTAAATTTAGATAAAAAATGACTCCAAAATGACGTTAAATAATGACAAAAATACCGATTGGCGATGCTAATTTGCATCACTCAAACACAATATTACACAAAAAAATTTTAAACAAAATTCAAAACTTTACAACCGTTACGCGAGCAATGCAATATGTTTAAATTTAATTAAAACACGGTTGCAAGGTCGCACAAAGTGCGCAGGGCACTTATTCTTACAATTTTCCAAACTAATCGAGTCTAATTTTGAATTATTAAAATGAATAACTAAAAAGACTACAAATATATCGTACGAAACACAATGTATTTGAGTTAATTCAAACCACTAACGTAATATTTCGCAAGAAAGAAACAAAACAAAACAACAGCTAAGCTAGTAGAATAATAGTACTCACCAAATGTCGAAACAAATCAGAATAATCACACACAAAATGCAATATACACTAACGAATAATCTCACTTGTGCAGGTAGTGGTAGGATACGTCCGCACCGCTCCGCTGCTAAACTGAGCAGCTCACACTGCGGCCGAGTCTAGCTCTCCCGGTGCTGCCTCATCCTCATTCCCGGGGTATTCTGGCCTCCGGGCGGACTCTGGTGGGGTGGGGCATCGGATGGTGACCCCCGCTACTACTCTCATTGTAAGGCTGGATAAGCACCAGCCCAATTTAAGAGGGTGTGCGTCCTCTGATACACCCACACCACAACCGCAGCTGCAGCAACCGCAGCTACGGCAAATACAAGAGGGCCCCGACAATCGACGACTGACCGGTGTCGAGCGGAAACGGGGAGCAAAGGATGAGGCTGCTAAGATCGCGGCTGTTTCTAGCTCCCCTGATGTTACCTCCGCGAAGTATCGGAGGATGGCCCCTGCTATTTCTATCATTCATCAACCTGCAACATTCTCGGGCCGCCACTGCCACCCTACGTAGGCGCCTGGATGGACAGCAAGAAATAGCACTAATCCAAGAGCCATGGCTTCTGTAATCCAGGATCCTTGGCCTGGATAACACTAAAGGTACCGTTTTTTTCCCGATATCCAAGAAAGACCAAGGACATGTATTTATGCCCCAAAGCATTTTAAGGCCCGTCCCATGCCGAACCAGTGCGGCAGGGACATTACAATCGTGCAAATTGCATGTGATGTACTAGGTGGCCAAACAAGGTAGTTTTTGCATCAGTTTAATCCAGCAATTGTTGCTGGAACTGGTCGGTTATTGTGATAGGGGAAACAAATATCTAGTCATAGGCTGCGACGCCAATGCTCACCAGGTGGTGTGGGGCAGCCATGATATAAACGATAGAGGTAGACTCCTAACTGAGTTCCTTTCAACTACCAAACTTCATATACTTAACAGAGAATACGTACCCACGTTGGTTACCTCGCGATGTCAAACTGTCATTGACATCACATTGGCATCGGTAAGTATATCAAGCAACATTGTTAACTAGCAGGTCTCTAATGAGGCATCAATGTCAGATCATAGATGGATCTGTATGAAGATCGAACATGTAAGCGTCCAAAAGCTTGAGCTTTTGCGCGCCAACCTTCAAAGGCTGTGCCCGAGTGCGGACCCGCAGGTGTGTGACCTCCGCTAGCTAGCTGCTGGTGGGGGCGTCGATTGTGGATGCCTACGAGAGCTCATGCCCACTGAAAGTCAGATCTGAGGAGACTAAGACACCATGGTGGGGTCGCAATCTTTCCATTTTGAGGACCAATCTAAGAAAGCTTTTTAATAAGGCGAAAACAACCAGATCTGCAGAAGACTGGCAAACTTATAAAACCTTACAGTGGCAATACAAGAAGGAGATTCGTTGTGGTCAGAGACGAGCCTGGAGAAACTATTGTGACTCCATCGAATCGCCCACGATGGCTGCCTGACTAAAAAGATTCTTAAAAAGAGACTCCAACTGTCAACTTGGACTGATAAAACGAGAGGACGGCACCCTTACGACGGACTTTCAAGAAACAGCCAAGCTACTTATGACCACTCACTTTCCAGGCAGTGTAATAACTAACACACAAGCCTGGCAAGAGCCACACGTTTCGCCGGAGGACTGGGCGGTGGCGGGAAGGGTGGTGCAAGAACCCAGAATTATATGGGCAATAAGAAGTTTTCAACCATTTAAATCGCCTGGGCTGGATGTGGCCCTGCTAGGTG
>JARFOC010056450.1:0-18994 GCA_031763485.1 Osmoderma eremita | reverse complement strand
TAAGTCGCCACATTGTGGAAATTAGCAAAGTATGCAATTTTTGTTGCTTGGTAAGTAGCGATTTTTTTTATTCGAAATAAACTGCATATTGCACCAGTTAGTTTCTTTGCTAATTGACCTATATGCACGGGCCATGTCGGCTTGCTGCCTATATGCACCCCTAGAAGCTTCATTTCGTTAGAGACTTCTCTCTTGCTAAGTGTAAAGTCTAGGTGTTGCGTCTGATCGACATTAAGTTTCAGCTTATTCGAAGCAAACCACCTATTAGCTTCATTTAACGTTGTATCTGGCTTATGCCGTAAGTTGTCCTTGGCTAGACCTTTTGTTATCAGAGAAGTATCATCTGCATATAAACATAGAGAGTCTGCTGACACATTAACTACTATACCATTAACGTATAGAATGAATAACAAAGGTCCTAATATTGACCCTTGCGGGACGCCACACTTTAACTCCATCATGGGGGATTTATTTGAGTTAATATCCACGTATTGCTTTCTATTTGTTAGATACGATGATAATAAATTGTATGAGTTCCCACGGATACCATAATAATGCAGTTTTTCCAAAAGGATTTCGTGATTTACGCTATCAAAAGCTCGACTTAGATCACAGCTTGTCAATCGGACGTATTCTTCATGATCTAATGCAACTAGTATCGTGCTCATCACCTCGGTCAATATAATTAACCATTTTGGGGGAAAAGAACTGTATGAAGAAATATGTACATAAAAGTTTATCAATATCACCGAGAAATTTTAAAGATTAAACGAAATACAGAATGTTCCCGGATCGACACAAATATTATTATTCAAACTATAAAAAAAATAGTCTATATAAAAACGCTACACAAAAAGTAAAACAACAAAAAACACGGTTTAAAGAACATATCGCACATTGCCGCTATAATATATTAGACGCATCGATTGTAGCGGAACACACGAGAAAAACAAAACATCGAATCCCTTTAAAAAAATACTTAAATTAACAATAAACGTAAATTCGCCCCGAGAATTAGACGCATATAAAACAATTGTAAAATAAAAGTAAAATCAAAGGCATTATTATTATATTTACCGCTCAAGTAAGCTTATAATTCGTCAATAACGATCGACTTCCTAGTAACTTGCTTGTATAATATTAGAAGCTAACAAACCGCTTTCTACATCGCGACACTCTCTTTCGCTTGTAGCGGTTTTGATTCGCTACGATTTGTAAAGTGGTGCACTATTTTGCCCACTTCACCACTAAATGCACACAATCCATGGACACGGCATAAAACGATGTAAACTCTTAAAGAAAATGTGTTGAATACCAGTACTTAATTGCTGCACTTCAGGATCATCATACAAGTTTCTTGAAAATTAATGCACCAAAGTCTAAGATTTGGTGGAAGTACCAGGGCTACAGAACTCACGCTCTTTCGTTGTTCTGTTGCCTTGCGTGTGAAACAAGCGTCAAAGCTATGACCAGATTTAGCACAGAAGCTGCATACCGGGGATTTGGAAACACCTTCCATTTTAGTAGCGAAACTACAGAAATTTGCAAGTACGTGTCCGCTTAAGCTCATGACAATATTTTTATACATGATCCACTCGGCCAAAAGTAAAGCATTTTCTGCTATTCACTCTATGAACTTGCATGATTTCTAAGTTGGTTCGTCATCCACTCTGTTATTTGCTTGAAAAGATCTATCTTGCTGGCATTTGGGAATATGAACATTTCTCTGTACAGTTCCATAAATAATTAGTACCATAATACCACTTTCTTTCCAATTAACGTGTTTTTTTTACCGTAGCAGAGCCACCTTCTTAAAAAAGGTATGTACGAATTACTTCTGCTACTATTGCATGGTGAAGGTTGAGAAAGCAAGCGGCAAGTGTCTTAATTCAGGCAACCAAGCATTGAGAGTCTTTGAGACGCGCAACAAATAACGTACTTTGAAAACTGACATCCACTGTTGCGATGTACCGACAATAGTAATAAACAAATAATCTAGTGAGTTAAGAATCCATTGCAATAACTTCACGCAATGAACTTTGATGAAGTTGAAATTTTACATACAAAAAAATAATTACAAGGCTCGACTTTTGCTAAAGGTGGTATACATAAAAACACGAAACTTCAAAGAATTTCAAACAGATATTCAATATTTACAGTAATATTACTGTGTATTAGAGTCTTAATGTTTAATTCTCTTAGAACTGTTAAAGAAAGGCAATTCTCACACTTTCTAACATCTAAAAATCGAACTTCAAAAAAAAATTTCCACTTGAAATTCCAACATTTTTTTTGTTATATTTTTAGAAACTTAAATCGAACGAATTCTTCACTTAATGATTATCTGATTGTAAAACTCTCACAGAATTGACAAACGAACAAAACCTTTTGTTGATACCTCCTTTCATAGGCAAGAGCATATATTGAATTATCATAACCCTTATTTCAACTTTATTTCTAATTTCGTCGTCCTTCTTGGTACATTTTTGTCGCTTTCACATCTCATTTTTGAATATGTGTAAATATTTCTTTGCCTCTGATGATTTAAAGTATTAACTATTTTAACAGACAACTTACCAATTTTCTTCGCAGGAATAATTCCCAAACTAAACAAGCAATGTTCCTTTGTTTGCCCGCACACTGTCCATCTTGCATCGCTTTCAACCCCTTTCTTCAAGAACCTCCAGGAAGCTAGCAGAAACTTTCCATAGTGTTGTTCTAGACGACCAATACACGATGATCTTTGAAGTTGTTTTGAACACACTCTGCCGGTCTTAGAAACGTAATTATCGCCTTTGTCAAACCTTGAATGGTAATAACAACCCCCAATCGATTTTGCTTTATCAAACTACTGCCCTGATTTCTTTCCGATTATAGCAAATTGAACTGGATTTGGAAATAGTACCCATCAAACACCCACAAGGCATTAGTTCTAGCCGCGATAGAGAGTAAAGTTTTTGTTCAATAACATTTTCCCAATGCAATATTAACTGATGTACATTTTACTTCAATTGCCGCCACTCAAACTAGTACCTCCACCAATTTTTCAACTGATGTTTTTCTTTTATCAGACGATTAGATTGTATTAGTTGCAATAATTGCAAGTAATTCCATAATGGAAATTTATTTGCTATACTTAACCGTTAAATCCGAATTTAACATAACCTTAAGGCCACTCCACTATCTTATCTTACACGTCTTAAGATTACAGATCCTTGTTTCTACGGAAACCAACAACAGTAGTGCTACAAAATGTAGTAAAGCATGTCCCACCTGGTGTAATTTACCCGGAACTGAAATCGTAATAGGGTCAAAGCCGTATACCAAATACTTAAATTTTTACGTTCTGGACAGGGAAAGGACCAGCCAGTAGTATAACGTTCATAAAGCGTGTAATTGATTTATAAAATCAACGCTTAAAAGATAATAAAATACGGATAACCGCGGGTAAACAGATGTCAAGTAAGGATTACGCCTGCAGGTTTAGCGATTAATGTCTTTATATACGAAAAGAGACGAGGAACTAACGCTGAGAAAAAAAAAACTCATTTGTTGCTGTACCGTACGCAATTGGTTTACATTAAATATTCATGAAGACTCGACAAAATAGAACGTTCCGATCTACGTTAGCGCCGGAAAAAAAAATAAGGAGAAAGGCTAATTCTATCAAAGAAGGAAATGAGAGGAACCTAACTTTCTCTGTGTCATTGGCATTACATTTTAACACTTCAATTTTGTGCTTTTTGAGTTCCTTCCACGATTACTTTTCTGCTGGGGTTTTTGATAAGGAATTACAAAATCTGTTTTCCCAGAAGCCTTTCTACAAGCAGTTGTTTAAGGCATACCTATTAACTGAAGTACATGGTTTTCTATAACATTTTCTAAAATATTCACGCAATTTGCTATTTTACTTTATCAACTTTTCTTGAAGAGTTTTCAGTTTTTAAGCTGCGTAATCTCACTCGATGTAATTTTTTAAGCGCCTACCTACAATTTCCTCTCTTATACCTGAATACTTTTATTGACATTACTTTTACAGGATGGACTTTCTTCATTCACCGGTTAATAATTAAAATTCGGCAGTTTCGAGTACTATTTGGGCCGCCTATGTATCATACTGGTAGGATAAGCAGCTGTTTATTATTGCATAGAAATACACATCACTCTCTAGACGCGTGGTTGTAGAGAAGATTCAATGGACGGTTAGTTAATAAGCTTTTGTCTCAGGTCTTTCGGGCTTATGGTTTGGTTCATATGTAGTTGCCTGACCTGTTCAATTCTTCTCCAGTTCATGACCTTCTCTCCTTTTAAATCCTCTTTCCTCTTATTTTCTGATACTATCCATACCACTTTTTTAACAGTAGATGGTTGCTCACCTCCTCCAGGTGTCCTAGCCAGTGTATTCTCCTCACTCTAACGAAGTCTCTTATTCCAGTTCCGTTTTCTTTCCGCAACATTTCCTTTTCTCATATTTCCGACATTTCTTTCTTGTTCATCAATCCCATTTCATAGCCGTATGACGTATTTATTACTGGTTCACATAAACTTTTCGATATTTTATTAAAGCTTCTCGTACATTTGTTTCTTTTCGCCAGCTTTACTTACTCTTGTTCGTCTTCACACTTTGGATATTAGCTCTCCCAAATACATATAACTCTCAATCTCTTCAAGTTCTAACAATTCTCCGTTTGCTATCTTCATTTCAAAGTTTTCTTTGGTGTCTACTTGCTCTTCAGATCCATCAATTTCGTCTTTCCCACATTGAACTGCCAATTTTTTGGGAATTTCCATTCAACTTCTTACGGCTCCTAGCTGTCAGCGCAAAGTCATCAGCGTACGTCAGACACGGGTGCCCTACACTGAGGAGTGTTCCATCCTTGTTTACTTTGCTATTTCTTATAACTTATTCTAAAACCGAGTTAAGCAGTAACGTTGACACTGTCTCACCCTGTTTCAGTTCCTTGTTACTCGGAAACCTTTAGTCTAAGACCTACGTTATTTACTTGAAACTGAAACCGAATAATATGATTAATGCCCTAAACCGATACGTTAGGTTAGTTCACAAACATGAAAGTAGGTAACCACATTCCACCTGACCATGTATTAGTTTATAAAGAAGACGCACACTATGTAACTCTCTTCTTCCAGAGAGAGTTTGCAACCGATGGCGCTGTAATAGTAAGTTGTAGTCAATATTTCTTACAGGATATACGCCATCAATCTTAAACGAAAGAAACTTCAGAAATCTTCGTTGCACTCTTTCGATAGAATTCTGGTAACATTGGTAATAGGTATACCATGCGCTAGATGCATATTCGAATCGGCTCACAACATATGCAAAGTAGAACGTCCTCAGCAAGTCCCAATCATTGAAGTGCTTCGAAGATCTAATAATAAATCCGAGCATGGCTGCATTAGACAAGCACATCTGGAGAATATGACGTCCAAAACAGAGCTGACTGTCAAACAGCACTCCTAGGTCCCTGACGGCCACCCACACTGTACGACGAAGGAATCCTACGAGTAAAGGTGACATTCGCAGGATTCAATATCAGCGGCCATACATGATCAATGCATTCCTGAAGCTGCCAACGTCATTGATGGTGTCAATTGTGGAATACACTTTAACGGCATCAGCATATACAAGAGTCTCACATTGTAAACCCTCCAACAAATCATCTAAAAAGAGCACAAAAAGCAGCGGTCCCAAATTGGACCCCTGTGGTACTCCAGACGTTACAAGAACCTCATGCGATCGGAATCCATTATGATGTACATAACATATTCTGTGTTCCAGATGGGATTTAAGAACATGTACGTCGTTAACATAAAAGAACATCCAATCGTTTCTTTTGCGCATCCTGTATAGTAGAAGACGTAATTCTCTCCAACAAAGAACACTGTATATATTTTGGATGCAGGAAAACAACAGCGTTTAGTAAAAGTAAAAATACCCTTACCACCTTGGTGAGTAAAGGATTTTGGGTACGTATTTCGGCAATCCTCAACAGAATCTCTGAAGGAAAATAATGTTAGACGCAGCACTCTGAGAGGTATGCACCACACAGAGATTCTGCTGAGGATGGCAACTTAGTTGCCGAAATACCTACCAAGATTCCTTCATCATCAAGATGCTAAGGGTTTTTTTTTACTTTTACTATTCTAGGCCAGCGTCTCCTATTCTTTATAACAGCATTCAGAAACATAGATAAAAAGAATATTGTACGAAAAGAAGTGATAGAAATTTAGTTATCAAAGAACTATTAAGAACGCAATTAACAATAATCGTTGAAAAATTGCGTTGAATCCGCAATATGTCAGACATTAGTTTCGTGTCAAGATTATGGCCTATTATACAAGAAACCTACGGTAAATGTCCCAAAATCTCAAAACGCATTAATATTTTGTTAACATGCTCTTGTTGTGATAAGCCAATACATTTTGCAGAAGCTCATTCATTGTTTAATCCTTCTGATAAATTACAATGACCTTAAAATTTGAAAGCACATTAACATCGAACCTGAAGCGTTCCAAATGTGACATTGGGAAGTACTCCTAATATTTTTCCCACATTTTTAGGCAGTAATCATAAATTTCAATATATGTTTCTGAACGGAGATTTTTTATACATAGATTACCTCGTTTAGAAAAATTAATGAGCGAAATTGGGTGTAGGTACAAAATAATTAAAGGAAATATTAATGAACACATTATTATTGACCATATTTACATACGAACATATCAAACTTGAACGGAATTCCTTTGCAAATAACATTTGAAATCCCTTAACAAACAACAAGGAAAATCGACTAGTCCTGGATTGTATACATATGTCAAAACAAATCTAATACGTATTTCCTCAATAATAATCTAACACTACTACACATTCCCTACAGCCTCACATCAGCATCCAATTTAGCGCTCTAGTAGCATTTTAATTATGAAATTAAGACGACCCCCACGAAGAGCAAATTTGCCCAATATTTGCCATCATATACGGCGTTTCATTAAAATTCATTTAACGAGGTGATTTTACCCTGCTCAGGATTTAATCTTTAAAGTATATTTGTTGGCAAGGTATCTTTTGTCGAAATTAACATGCTTCAATACTTCAATACTTCAAACTTTTCTAAATCTCAAAACTATCGTTAGGAAAATTGCATTGAGGCTTTTCTTTTAATTTTGCGATATATATTCGGTTGTAGTGGAATCTCAAATAATACTTACCACAATAGTACAACGTAAAATATAGCCATGCTATAGAGTGTAGAACGGCATTCACAGGAACTGCCGTAATTGCCTATGTTCCCTGAACACAATCCATGTTTCCTAGGAAAGGATCGCTGATAAAGGCCCGCTCCTGCATTAGCTAGGACGAACGCAGGCTTGGTATAGTTGAAACGGCACTAGGTAATCAATATTTTAGTCTCTCGTTCCTCGTTCACCGACTGCGGCAGGGTCGCACTGAGAAAGTTTTGTGGACCTATCCCTGAAGATGTATTCGATAGTATTAGGAACGCGTTAGGGTGGTAAAAGATGTATCACACTTGATTTGCAATTCATTGCTAATTATGACGAAAAAAATTCTGTAGCTAGTAGACATTTTTTGATTAAACTATATTTTCTGTTTCAATGTGAATCTATTATTAATTAATTCGATTTGTGCAGCTGCATTGGGCATTTACAAACATTAAAATCAAGATATACGTAGTAACTTATTTTTCTTTTCCCATTATATTTAGTCTATAAAACAATTATTTAGTTAAGGTGAATCTAAACATTTGGAGGCCATTAAATTTCACATTAAAATTTCAATTATTCCAAGAGTCCGATTCACTGTTCAAAATTTGGGTATACCTATAAGTTAAGGAAAATATTGCTTATATGCATAGAAATGTATTTGAAGATCAAAATTTGCTGATTCCTCTTTGATCCCTGTAGCTTCAATTTTTACGATAAGCAATTTGGTTTTCACAATGTTGACGTGGTTATTTTGGGCCCATAATTAGTGGTTGCGGGTTTAAGCAAAATGGATCAAATAGTTCTCCACAAATAATTATCCTGAAAAAATCACTGATTGCTGTGTTTCGGATGCCAAAGATATCACTGCTGCTTCATTCTATTTGGAATGAAATAAACGAAGTGAAAAACACGTTCGTGAACGGACGCACACAATCAAACGCTGCTACGTGAAACTGTGTACATTCTTTCTGGGTCAAGATGGCAAGCGGCATCATTGTAAGTGGAAACGTTCTTTATTGGTTTGTCACTATTCTGTCTGCTTGTGTTTGCTATTTTGCAAAGGCCGATTTGTGAGAATAGCGTATCTGTATTTGTCTTAAAGGCAGTAAAACTGTTGCAGAAGTACACAAAATATTAGAGTAGGTATTTGGGGACAACCGCTGGTGTCAGTTGATGACAATGAACGTTACGGATGCTCATCAAGCATTACACCAGAACATCTCGTTGTAGATATTCAGAACGCAATTGGGAATCATTGTAAGCATGATCGTGGGATTACCTTATTACACATGTCAGCGGATTTTATCGGAAGAATTCAACATGGAAAGGATATCAGGAAACTTCGTACCAAAACTGCTAAACCACAAACAGAAAATACGTAGTATAGAAATCTCAGTAAGGAATTGGAGGAAGAGCTTTGAATCGAACTAGATTTTCTTTGTAAGGTCGTCACAGGTTACGAAGATTTCGTTATTTCGAAACCACACAACAATCGCCACAATGAAAGAGCCGATCTTCACCCCGGCCGAAGAAGGCCTGTTAAGTCAAAAGCAGCATCAAATCCTTACTGATCATTTTTTTTTCGATATTGATGAGATTATCCACAAAGCGATTGTACCTCCGCGTCAGGTGATTAATGCAAAATTCCATCGTGATATCCTAAGGCCGCTAAGGAATGATATGAGAAGGAAACGCCCAGAGAAGGTCCACAAGAAATAATGAGATTTCCACTAGCATAGCGCGAGTGTAGGTATATGGTCTCGCGCTATACTTTTTGTTCCTCATTCAGCCTACTCCCCCGAGTTGCGTCTTTGCCACTTTTTCCTCTTTCGAAAGATGAAAATTTAGTTAAAGGGGTGATATCTTGACACTATAGAGAAGATTAGAGCTGTATCGTAGATGATTCTGAACACGTTAGTGAAACAAGGCCTCCAAAACCCATTGCTTTTGTGGCAGAAAAGCCGGGATTACTGTTTCAAAGTTTAAAGAGGACTACTTTGGAGGTTTTGAATGAAATCATTCCACAATTTTATTATTTATTTTCGCTAAATTTCGGAAACTTTTGGGTTTGAAATGGAAACAAGATTTTTGGAAAATGTTTGCGTAGATATCAAAATTCGGAAGCACTACATTTTTAATAAAACTTTGTCCATAAAATTTAAAATTCTACATAGTTGCATTTAAGCACCTGCTTCCCAGTACTTTGACTATCCCGAGTCGTGGGAGTATCGACTTTCGGCCCGTTCTTTCCCATCACGCTTTCCGAATTTTCTATATGCGGAACTGTGTGGGGTAACAATAGATCAGATATCAGCGCGCTATCTCCTATACACTCGACAACGATGTTCGACGCGTGGACGACAGCGCACGTAGCATTCGATTAAATATTTCAGGTTAACGAATGATGGCAGAACCTTTCCCCGGAGTTCATTATAATTTCAATGCTTGGGGATTTTCTGCGTTCATGTTGAGATAAAGGGCAAGCTCCCAGGTAATAGTAGGGATAATAGTCATGTAAAAGCCAGATGGGTAGAATTGCTCATATTACGAAGGAATTATAATGAAATATATATCGAAATAGGCGTGGGTTTGAGCGAATATTCTTTTTTCTGTTATACTTCATGCGTTGCGTAGGTAGTTAAAGTCAAAGAAGCAATTTGTATTCACTTAAGACGGCTATAAACGGCTGCTGACGGTCTTGCCGCTTAAGTAATTAAAAAGAACTTAAAGTACGTCCGGAAGGACTGAAGCAATTTTTACAAACATACTAAAAAATACTTCAATTATTTCAGTTAAAAAAAGGTATTGCTACAGATATTTTAAATTACAGAGCGATAGCTTTGACATTTGTAATTTCATCTTAGCACACTGTATGTTAGATCTCGTAAAGTATTTTCTGGATAAATACAATGTTATTTATGATAACCAACATGGATTTAGAAAGGGAACATTTACCTCAACTGCATTGATCGCGTTTTATTGGGGCAACTAAAAAATATCGAGGAACATAAAATAGCTATTAGGGTATTTTGCGATCGACAGAAAGCGTTTGACTGTGTACAATATGAGGATTTGTTACAGAAGCTTGAATTGTATGGAATAAGAGGTGAGGTTCAGGGCAGGTTTGTATCATATTTTACCAATAGAATGCAAACGGTGATGGTATAATATAAAAACAGTTAGTGGGTAGTGTTTGTGTACATTGGCCATGGTTACGCACAGATTCTGGAATTCCCCAATGTTCAGTGTTGGGTCCCATACTATTCAGCCTTTACAAAAATAATATTGTCTTTTTTGTGTCAAATGTAGGTTTAATAAATACAGGGCTTTTTTGTAACGTTACACATAGGTATTTCTTTCAGGTAAAGTTAAGCGACATAGCAGGCAACCAGTTATACGTTAACGCGTCATCAGTGTGAAATAAAAACAATTCTTTATGTAAAAAAATTCTTTATTAATTTAATTTCTTATACTTATTAATACATGAACAACAAACGAAATACATTTCATTTAAAAGTAAAAAAATTATTTAAATTATGAACAGGTCATACAAAGATGAAAAGGTGGCAATGATAACGTGGTAAAAGAAGAACACTAATGTATGATGGGTTGGGGACATGTTTTCAGTCAATTATCCTGAAGGCCTATAGCATGTGCGAAAACTATGCTCAATATTTTTAACAACAGAACACGTCGATCTGAATATACTAAGTTATGCAGAGGAATGGTATGTCGGATTGCTTTTAGATGTAGACAAACATTATGAAGTATCATACAGTTCGATATATAAAACCGTGAAAGAATTCAATTATAAGCCATACAAAATACAAATGATCAAGAGCTTTTCGAGAAAGATAAAATAAACCGAACCGTTTTTTTTTTTTTGAAGAAATGTTTAATTTGTTAAATGAAAACCTAGAAATTTTGAATAAAACACTTTTTACTGGCTAAGCTATATTTACCTAACGTTTACCTTTGTTTTGTTTGTTTCAATTAACAATTAAAATAAAATAATTTCTTCATTCAAAGTTGAAAAGGTGCCCTTTAGTAAAAACAGAAGCAAATTCTAGTAAATCGTGATGTTTTAACAGTTTCATAGCAGATAATAAATGGTGAAGTCAACACTCAGAACTTCCGGTTTGTATCCTACTACTTCATTGAAATATACTAAATTTCCTTTCCATTAATCCATTAGTTATTGATAAGGTACAAATCGTCATGAACAAAACCTGATACGAATGCAGTACCCTCAAAAGATCAGCTGATTTGTATTCAAACGATTGCTTTCTTTGGGGTTATCTGAAAAGTAAAATTTATAGTGGCGTGCAAATATGTAATTTGGACGAACTGAAAGCCCGTAGACGTACTGAATATGATTGTATATACCCAGAATTACATTGAAAGACAAGGAGGACATTTACAAAATTTGTAGTGGAATTACACTTCTCCTTTGTTATGTTGTTTTGTTTGTCTTAATTAATCGTTAGAATAAAATAATGTCTTCATTACAAGTTGAAATTTTGCACTTTCTTTGTTAAAATCATAACCAAATCCTTTATAGATCTGTTTTTTTGCCAACACATAATATTTCCGTACCAAATTACACTATAGTTTCGTGATAGATTTTAACCGCTTCGTAGCAGAATTAAAATTGTCATGGTATGCTGGGAATTTTTTGTTAGAAAAAATAAATTATAATAGATGACACAAACTTCGACAAAAGCTTTATTAAACACTCTATATAATCGGTTTTCGAAAAAAACCTTTATGTTTAGAAAAAACATGCAAGACAATATCATCATAAATAGGGAAGGACTACCTAAATGTGACAGTACTCGATTCTTGGGTGTTACTTTCGATTTTACGCTGACATGGGGGGCGCATAAGTTACACCAAAGAGCTTTTGTTTGTAAACGATTACGATGGCAAATATCTGTGGTTTATATAATTTGACTGTACTAGGCCGAAAGTAATTCCAGATTACTCACAAAAGTATGGCGTACTTTTATGGAGAAGTACTACTAAAAATTCGCATCTCGTATTTTTACCAAAAAATTTGGGATTCAGTATATTGCTGGCGAAATTTTTATGAGTCGTGTAGACCAATTTATAAAGCATAAAATCTTCCCTCTATCGTGTTTACACACACTAGAATCTGCTTGTTACATATACTAGTAAAAAATAAATATTGCCCCTAATGCAAGATGCCATAACCATGATACCAGAATTAAAGATCAATTGCACTTTAAGACAAGATTCATATGTATCAAGACATTTTGATAGTATATTAATAGAGATAATATGTAAATATTATTTTTTCAAATTCATTTTGTACACTCAACCGGTATGTGCATCGATCACAATTCTACCAAATACAAACTGAGAAAATTACGTTTCTAAATACTTATTTTTGACATAAGTGAAGAGGTACAAGAGAATTGTAAATAGTCATAAGCACGCCCTGCTTCCATTACCAATAAAATACAATTACCTGAATTGTGTAGATATACACTCAAACAGAATTCCACCTTATCCTTGGTAAATTCTACAAGAACTATTGGAGTTGGTATTTAATAACGCTTACCTAGCGTAATTTGCTTTTGAATTAAACACTAGTTGTTTGCGAAATAATATTGGTATAAGGATTTCCTACTAGGTTTCTCTTGACAATAGCTAATTCGACAACGCTTTGGATATGCCTTGGTTTTACATTGTATTTCTTTACAGTTTTTAGTGTTAAATTTCTAATAGCAATTAATACCCTTACTTTACTAAAACAATATCTGGAAGTGTGTTTGTTACACTGTGTTAAAAAAAAGTATTATTTATTAAATAAAAATTAGTGCTTCGCTCTAAAATTATCAACTTTTTGGCATAATTCTGTTTATAGTGGCACATTTCAAGGGTTTTTTAAATTTATTTAATTATAAGGCATCTCCAATCTAAATCAAAGAAAGAAGATTTCTGTCAATAACGTTCAAAAAATGAAGTATATAAAAAATATATTTAAAAAATATATAAATATACCTCTGAGATCACACAACAAGTCTGATTGTATAGTTCCAGGCATTCCTCACGTACAGACAGCTGTTTCTAACTCACCTAGTCCTCATCAGTGCACGTCGGGGGTTGCCTGTCGCTCGTTCAATATTCCGTATCGTTAACCGAACGTTAGCACATGCCTTTAAGGAAAATCCCAGAGACATCTAGAGATGTCTCTCGGAATATATTTTTTATATACTTCATTTTTTGAACATCTCCAATCTAAACAATCAACAAACAAAATAATCCAGCAAGTTCGTCTCTACGTCTTCGAAAAGCGTATTGGAAACAATTACAAACACTGGATGAATCTATTTTGTCAGTGAAAATTTTGAATCAAATTTATAACAATTTTGACCAGTTCTGATCTTATTATAGTACCAGCTATTGTGCAATGCACCTTTATCACACACAACCAGTAATATTTATTTACCCCCAACTATTCTCTCTATAGGTATATTATCTGGAGATATCGTGATCGAAACCAAACTTGCTCCTCCACACCAAAAAACAGCATTTTATTATTTATTGATTGTTTTCAATAAGAAAAATAAATCCTTATATATTTTGTTTAATAAAGTTTCATACAAAAAAAGGCAAAAAACTTGATATTGATTCCCTCAAAACAGCAATAATTATACAAATTAATGTGATTTTGGTCAAACTATCTAATACTCCAATCCAAAAACATATTCCAAGTTTTATTTCTATGTACGTATTAACAAATATATTCTTCAACTTCAACCAAAACTACTTTACTGCGTCATTAATGTTCATATTAACCACTGGAGCTTTCAAACTACCAAACTCACAATGACTCAGACGATAAAGATGCCACAGACGTAACCAATATTTGCAGACTCAATATTGTCACATGCGGCATAGCAAAGAGACCGCTAAAACTCAGCGCACAAAAGGTGTTGGTTTTGGATCGAGGTTATGAGATGAATTACAACCAAGTGAACGATACACAAAGTCAAATACAAGTATAACATCTCAAAGGATGAGAAATGAAAGGTAAATGAAGCAACGAACTAAATTGAATTATTTATAGTAGAGGAGTATAATACTGAATGTCTTTTTTTAAATAAAAACTCTAAATACAATTTCGCGAAGTTCATTTATAAGAACTTAGGTTTACAAGAGATCATAGATCTTGTATATGTGATTAAAATTGAATCTTAAACGTAATTTCACAACGGAGCATAATTTAAGGTGCCACTACTCGAACCCCTTCTGCTCGTCGCTAACTTCGTAATTTCAGCTACGGCTGGTTCCGATAAACGGCAATTTCATTACCATCCACCAACAAACTAAGATCAAAATTAACAACGACCAATAAAACCGTCAGAGTAATCGTGCATCTGCCTTAAATAAGCTTTAACCGCGGTATATCTCTCACTAAAATGTAGCTCTAGATCTCCTGAAATGAACGGAAGATAAAACGAGAGCACTAGGATAATTTTACGGCAGAAATGTTCATATACCTAACCTGTATCCATATGTATGTATGTAGTTGTATAGGGGATAAAAGTAAACATAAAATATGGTTGTATCGTGGTAAAGGTACGAACTAAAACGCCATTTGCGGGATTATTCCGCTGCAATGTATATTTATGAGGGGTTTTAGACGCGGGAAAAGTGCCGGGAACGGTAGAGAAAGATTATTATGTAAGACGAAAATGGAAAAAGGAACACACTGCTCAAAACGATTAACGAATATTTCATAAAAATATTAATAAATTAACAAATAAATATTGCAATGACTGTGGGGCAGCACAATAAACACTGTTCGGATTACTCCTCCCGCACAAAGTATTAATTAATTCGGGACGGCAATACGTGGATTCCCATTATCAAGTCATTCGGTTATCGACTTGATAATGGGAATTTCCGAAACACGTATCGCCCCGAACTAATTAATACTTTGTGCGGGAGGAGTAATCCGTGTGTTTAAATTAATCAATAATAAACTTTAAATCGACTTCAAACATCAATCCCGGTATTGAATAGATTTTCACGTCACCTTCCATGAAATACATAACTTCAATCTTAACAAATTCAGACATTATATGAGTTCATTAACATTACAAAAAACAATTATTGACCGTTGATGAAGATGACATTTTTTCCAGTATCATAGTCCTGAATGTATCATTCATTCTATGTATAATATGCATACCCAACAACTGTAGAATATTGAATAGTCGAGTAAGGTGTCAGCACGACAAAAGTTTTACTAAGCAAAGATATTTTCGGCTAGCAATAAACTTTTGGGATGAGCGCAACATTTGTAAGTGACATCTTAAATGATAAATTGTCTCACATTTATCTGTCGGTTCGATTAATCAGTACGGCCTCTAACTTGCGAAGGGTGGTTTAAAGTCATTCTGATTGTTGGTAGAATTCTTATTTTACTTTTGTATGGATTCTACCAACTCTAATCAGAATGTCTTTAACAAAATCATAATACAGGAACATCCACTTAATGGATGGGCAAGAGATAATATTCTTGAATCATTTCAGTATATTATTATGATCTACCAGGTCATCTTTTGTATTCTCATTAACACTTTTATTATCAGGTTTGTCTGCAATATACGGAAAAATGCTTACTTTCATTTAGATTTTTTATTCTTGAATGTGTACTGACGATGGCATATTAAATACGTTCTCAGATGGTAATGTAGGACACTTTTGGAGAATATGTAACTACTCCAGCTGGTGGCAGATAATGGGACTAATTGGTGTAACTAGATTTTAACATTCACAGTAAATTGTAAAATCATAACCCCTAACATTACACTATTCCAAAATGGAATTGCAAGGTTTGTGCAAATTAACATCACGAAGTCATAAAAGATTCCAGGCGAAGCGAGAAACACAAGTGCAGTTTCTAGAATCGCGTTGTCAGTACTGTGCAAAAAAGCGGAGACGGCAATCTGCAGTTGCTGTGGAGTGTAGTAGAATTTGTACTTGTTAATTAATTAAATTAAAAGTGTGAAAAGAACGTCAAGGCAAAATTTAAGAAGATAAAGCAATTGTTCAAAGGCTAAACAGAACGAAGGTGGAATACATTCCATATACACATACTATATAAGGATGCTTGAGGTATTTACGATTTCAAATAGAATGTTGGGAAAATTCGTTGTGATAGTAATACTATTTATTGCCGGGCAAAAAAATCCAATATGGATATGTTACAAATTGGTAATTAAATTAATAATAAATTTTGGTAATAATAAATTGGGATTCTTTTTATTTATGTGAGGTCGACACAAGCCGGACAACTTCTAAATGATTATTAACTGCCACTTGTTAATTTAATTATAATGACCTAACCAAGAAATTCTAACTTTTTTATAATATGAAAAAACCCAAAGATGTATTTGAAAATGTAATTTTGAAATGTTATAATAATAATATTCCCCTTTTAACAAGCCTCCTGGCTCTTAGGGGAAGGCAGGGTGTGGTCTGCCATGGTTATTAGCCTTTTCGGTACACTAGGGCTGTAACGTGGCAAGCGCTACGAGCCGACCGCCTATTATTACCCCAGAATTTGACTTCCAGGTACTCATTTTTACAGCCTGAGTCGAGGCGTGGCCGTAAAAACGTCATCGATGTTATTGGCGCCGGCCGGGAATCGAACCCGAGCCCTTCAAGTTAGTAGTCTAGCAACCTACCCACTAGACCACTACGGCACTTAAAACGTTATTATTTCTATAAAACGAACATATAATTTTAACGAATGAATTGATTTATCACCTATCTTGTCCAGTACTCTTTGTTGTGTGTTGTGTGTACCACCCTGTTCTGTCTTCTCTCGAATGGCCGTCACTAGTTCGACTCCTTCCAAATCTTCCTTACTACACTTTTCCAATCACCCATTCTTTTGAACTCGTTTTCTTAATATCCTCTCTTTTTTATTA
The DNA here is from genome assembly GCA_031763485.1 of Osmoderma eremita. Classification (NCBI taxonomy): domain Eukaryota; kingdom Metazoa; phylum Arthropoda; class Insecta; order Coleoptera; family Scarabaeidae; genus Osmoderma; species Osmoderma eremita. Next base: position 1,781 of record JARFOC010056450.1, on the reverse strand, counting down.
CCCTCACAAACTTTATTTTTTCTGACTTTTCTAACTTTGCAATTAGTTAATTTTTTTTTCATTGGTACCGTAACCATATCAAATATTTCTGTTATCTTTACCGACAATCTATTATTGTGTACTGTACCGCGACGTAACTGCTATGTCGAGGGTTTCCAAACTATACTGTCAGCATACGTCCTCGGGATTCTATGGTGGCAACTTGAGCTCCCTCTGGCACTTCGTTCTTCGTCTGATAGACCCGCGATGTAGTGTATGAAATTCCTCCAACCCTACTGTTGTGTGGTGTTGTGTGATGTGTAATGTTTTATGTTAATTTACAAGATGCAAAAATCATAAAGTATTACTCGATTTAGTAACATTGTTTATACCCATTAGTTGTCGCCGGCTGGACTCCCTGCAAAACAGAGACCGCCTTTACGGATTGAGCATCGGATATTAATGGAAGCTCTAATATTAAGTTCAACATTGCAACAAAAAATATTAAAGAAAATGATCCTGATATATGCAATGCAGGTTTATGGCAGAGTCGATCTTGAAGCCAGTCTTAGTACTAGAAAATTTACTTGCGATAACAACATAAGCGAGTAATTATTGCCGCTAAGGATTCCCAACAGTGCTTGTCTAGAAGTTGCATATAATTAATAGCGCGCACTGAGTAAGAGTTCGGTCCGTCTTAAGAGACATTCAATAGTATCGATGTAGACATCATACCAAGGATACCAAATGATTGCGCCATATTCTAACTTGCTGACAACCGATCCATGACAGAGAAACATAAATGAAATCGTTGCATATCGTACCTTGCTTGTAATTTTGGATATATGCTTGGCAAAGCTGAGTTTCTTATCCAAGATGATTCCCGAATGCCTCATGGCGATCTCACGTTTGATAGCAATACCATCTATGGAGTAGATGGAAGACAATCTGTTAGTTTCCCGGTAGCCGACATCTAGCGGCATTCATTAATATTAAGCTACAGCATATTCCTTGGTAGTGTCAGTCGGTAAAATTACATCAACGCTAAATTTGTCGCCCTTCGGCTCAATTCTTTTGAATTTTAAAGATTTTATATGCGACAAATTTAATTTTGTCAAAATTCACTTATTAACTTTTATTTTTATATTTTTAATTTTTTTCCAAAAGTTGCCTGGTTAAATTAATCTCATGCAACCTCGAACCAAATTTATATAAATAAATTTAAATCACGTGTGCAGTGTATAACATTTTGACATTAACATACCGGCATGTGACCTTTGACACATTAAATATATCTCTCGCAACGAAACAGCCCACAGCGAAAATGTTAAAATCATACAAACACAACTTCACATTTGCATATATGTAAAGCTGTACATTTCCGCATAAATTCTAGCTGCAAAACTGCAAAAACTCTGTAAATCCGTTGTTGTGGTGGATTAGTCCACATGTACATGTGCTCATACATCCGCTTCATAATTCCTGGTGTGTTCTTGCGTCATTGACGATTCTCCTCCATTGTTCTCTATCTCTTAATAATTTTCTCCAATTCCTTATGTTCATTTTTTTTCAGGTCTTTCTCCACTTGTTCCTTCCATTTTACCTTAGGTCTTCCTCTTGGTGCACTTTTCACGAGATTCCATTCTGTTATACTGGTCCCTTCTAAATACATGTCCATACCAATAAACACACATCAATTAGTGCTGAGAAAGACACAGGCCCTTCTCCCGATTTAGGAGGTTTCTGTTCTTTTTAATATAAATCGATTCATAAGCATCTAGCTCGCGCGTCGATGTTACCGA
>JARFOC010056422.1:0-19000 GCA_031763485.1 Osmoderma eremita | reverse complement strand
TTACTTATTTATTTTTTAATAAAAATATAATATATCGTATCGATATCGCGGGCCGAATTCACAGGCTTTGCGGGCCGTATTTGGCCCGCGGGCCGCACTTTGGGAACCCCTGATATAAGGGATTCCCTATGTTTACTACCTCCACCCGATAAGACTGCCCTGTACCAAAGAAAAATCACTTAGTTAGGATGTAAATTGTTCAATAAATTACCTGGGTATATTGAATCCATAAATGGTTTCAAAACAGTTTTACAGTTTTTCCAAAAATGTAGAAAGCTATCTACTAAATTTAACTCGTATTCACTTGATGAATACTTCAATTTTACTTCTAAGTAAAGTAAATCTAAGAATAAATTGTATCGTACACTTTCTCAATCACTTTTTTCCTTTTCTCTGTTTTGACGTTATTTTCTACGTTTGTATAGCGTAGGTGAAGTAAAGATTATTATTGCTATTATTATTATTATCATATACAGTGTCGAGAAGTCAGTTAGAACTACTTCTATTACTAGCCTCTCTCGGATTTATCCGTAATGTGTTTCGATACATTAGAGACCCTTTGTTATTGAAGCGGCTAGTAAAAGGCACAGTTCGAGTATGAACTAGGTTCGTACGTGAGTATGTATGTAGTGAAAACATAGGGAGTTGTACGTATGCAAGCGTGGAAGGAGTTTTTAATAAAAGGTCGAATAGCTGACGTGGGCTATTTTCTTACTTCCTTATGAATATCCTCTAACTTTACCATGTCGAATATGTAAGAAGTTAGTTGGAATTGAGGATATCTAACTATTTTAAACAAATAAATACTACTATGTATTTTACATCTTTACAGTGTTCTTTCTGGTCGCTTAATAACAAAAATATTTACTTCAAGTCTTTTAAAAAACCGACAACTTTAAATATTGCATTATGCATTATCCACAATTAATATAATGATGTTGCAAATCCCAACGCATTACGGAATCAATCAGATTTTAAAAAGGTAGTTGTTGATCAATTTTTTGAGTAAATATATCGATCTACGCGTTCTTACCGCGCGAATCCCTGCAGAGACGGTAAAAATTTCCAAGGTCCCCTAAAATGCAATTTCATTTTCCCACGTCGGAATTTTAATATATTATATGTCAATCGATGCGATTGTAAACGTGGATTACAGTAAAACAAACCGCATTCACTAATCTCTAATCGTTTTCGAAATATAAGCAAAAATCATATACGGGGCCGCAAATTTTATGTTTGACCGCACGAATCTAGTCAGAGCCGGTCAACATTTCCAAGGTCCCCTAAAATGCAATTTCATTTTTCCACGTCGGAATTTTAATATATTATATGTCAATAGATGCGATTTTAAACGTGGATTACAATAAAACAAACCGCATTCACTAATCTGTAATCGTTTTCGAAATATAAGCAAAAATCATGTACGGGGCCACAAGCTTTATGTTTGACCGCATAAACCAAGTCAGAGCCGGTCAAAATTTCTAAGGTCCCCTAAAATGCAATTTCATTTTCTCACCTGGGAATTTTAATATATTATATGTCAGTTGATGCGTTTTTACACGCAGATTACAATGAAATAAACCGCATTCGCGTATCTCTAATTGTTATGGAGTTACAAGAGGAATACATATCGGGGACCATTGCAAATGGATATTGGATATTGCAAATTGTCTTAATCAATATTTTTTTGATATAACAGAAGAATTGGTGTCAGGTTTTAATGTATATCGACAATATCTCTGAATTGGAAATAGTTAATGCAGTCCACAGTCTGAAGTCATCGAATGCCAAGGATAAATGATATTACCACAAATATATTAAACACTTAGAAGATTTCGCTGGCCTCAAGTCAGGTTTTTGCAGCATAGGTAGTACAGTTAGTAATATGTTATGCCTTCAAGTTTGTGGAATTTATAATATGATATATGATACAAGCTTATATTTATTCAAATCACAACGCGCAATATATTGAGCAATCACGACAGAGATTGTTGTTCGATCAGCCTAGAGAATTTGTTTGTATACGCCCAAATGCGTGTACTTAGCAAATACTGCTTTGATATTCATGAAATATCCTATTTATCATTGCATCAACATTTTCGATGCCTGTTTGTAGGGTGTACACGTTCGCCCAACAGAACGATGTTATCGAGATTTTACCGATAAGTGTGTGCATATAACTTGTGCCCGCTTATCTAAATAATAGGTACATAAATATCAGTAACAATTACGGCGTTTATTTATGTGAGAATTCATTCTGGTAATGGCTACAACATTACGGCAATATACGAAAGAAGTGTCTTTAACGAAATATACAATCGAATATTATATTTGCAGCTTCCTTGATTTAGTTAATGTGGACGTGGGAAAAACAGTAAATCTCATTTGAACCCTTTCCGGTGACATACGACTTCAGCAAAAAAATAAATTTGTGGAACGAATCCTCCAATGTAATGAAAAAATTCTTGACACTCTGAACTAATTCTAGTTTATAAAAGTCTTGCAATGTTGAATGTATAACTTCATTATTATATGATTTTCGATATTCACAAGAGAGTACAATTGTATTCGCTTAATAAAGCCTATAGGGTATAAGTCTTGTACAATCGATACTTTATGGATGAAAGTGATCTGTTCAACAGATACTCTCGCACGGCACTGATAAAAAAATAAATACAAAAATCACAAAAATATTACTAAAAGTAACTAAGTAGCTATATTTACTCAAGTAATAATATGACTTCCAAGGAAAGTAGTTTTTCCTGTAATGAATTTATACATAGAAACAAAGATGAAAATAATTTCTTCTGGAAGAAACCGCTGTACATTTGGATCCATATATATGTAAATAAGAAGCACCTTTTGTTGTGTAACCTATAAAAACTTCAACACCTTACGCCAGTTACGCAAGTATATATTTCAGCAACAAACGGAATTGTGAAATGTGTTTTCCTAAGAGGATGTTGATATTCTTTGTGCATTGGAACAAGAAAACCGCATATCGCAGAAAGCTTGGCATAACAATAGAGATTTACGTGTAACCGTTTCATATGCCGAAAGGAGGTGTAAATGGCGTAAAAAGAACACATAAGTAAACAGTTATTCTTACATAAAAGATCGGGAGAAATGAGATACTTCCTTTATTTAAGATCCTTGTACAAGCATATGCATGCATGGGCCACAAACCGCTGTTCCTTTTAAAATAGACGTGCCAAAGCGAAATTTATATTTTCCCTTTTAGGTTTTCTTGATCTTTTCTGTCTTTTCTGACACGTAAGCTGTTTAAAATGACGAGAAAACGTTTGATGTCTTAAATTTTCTAAATATTCTTTAGCCATGTAGGTGCAAATACTAGAGCTATAAAGTGGAACAGCCTGTCAAGAATAGCAGAGGTAGATTAATTCATTTCTATGGTTTGCTTTATACATTAATTATTGTACATTTATCATAATGAACTACAAATTTATTCGCATACAATGAAATGTATAAAGTACAACAAGATAGAGGGCATTGCTATTATGCACGAAAACCACGACAATCTATTATGTGTTATACAGTAAGAGGGATTGTCTTTTGGTAACCCGATATTGCACGAAATGAGTGCTTCCAAGCGTGTGCCGATGCATGGCACACAACCTAATTAACACGAAGAAGAAACCATAGACGCAATGCTTACTGACAAGGACTCCTATTATATTTTCTTTAACATTAAAGAAATACCACAAAAATATAACGTAATAATAATTGTCACTTGAAACTAAGAATAATATATAAAGTAATGTAATTGTATAGAAATAAGAAGTGTTAATTTTATTGTGAATTCTGCTACCAGAATAAAATAACTTCCAAGCGCTAAATAACTTTTCAAGAAATCGAGGAATATTGGAATTCTTAAAAATAACTATTGTCCCAAAAAAATTATTTTATTAGAATATAATAGATGTTCAAAATAAAAGCCTAATTGAAAAGTGCAATAATCTGTTCGCAAGATTTCTATTATATTCGATATTCGATAGTTTTTGATGTAATATTTTCCCTATGCAATAATACTAAATTAACTGCAAACCGCAAACAGAATTACGGAAACATGTGTACCTACAATACGCTCCACTCAATAGTCAATACATAATTAGAGAATCTCTGGTTTTCACATATCTGGCAGCTAGGCGTAAGTGCGGCTCAGCATCCCTTCATTTCCTTTAATAGGGTATATGACATAATTCTTGAATCAAAAAATAAAGCTATGTGATGGATAATAAACGGTCTCGTGGCAAGGAGATTAAAAAAGGATGCCTATCTACTTTCTAAATATGGAGTGATTAACAGTTAAATTATGCAGAAATTCGAATGAAAATCAGATGACCGCAAACGCATGTAAGTGTCAGCCATTGCAATCAACAGGTCGAGTATGTCAAAGTTTTTTTTTGCAATTAGTACTGTAACCATACCGTTAATTTCACTAGTGCTGTAATAAGGTCTATTACTGGAACTTTATAACATTTGTATTTGTTGCGTTTCAGAATACGTTCCACTGCACTTCTACTGACACCGATTTGGGAAGCAAGAACTAATGAATTGTAAGAGTTGTTAATTGATCAGATTACGAAATACCAGAAAGAGAATGTGCTACAACCATGACGTCAACAAATAGAACACATACGTTCAAAAATGATCAGTAAAATTTTATTTTTTAAGTTCAAACCGAATCTTATTGATTGGAGTCTACTAAACGTTAACTTTTTATTTATACGCCCACTTTAAAGTTTTTGCTAAAAATATATTTGGTCTGTTAAAGGAAGACTAGTCATAATCAATACACTACATCTCACTTTTGCTATAGGTGTGATACGTTTACATTGCATTTCATGGGTTAGTCAGTATTCTTCTGTGCAACGCGGTTGGAATATATTGTTACTGCAGCTATAGGTAACTGATCACTACGAATCTGTTCGTGATTTCAAAGTTATTTATTTATTTATTTTGAGAACATAGTGCAGCTTGCCTTGCCACCTTTCAGAAAGATAAGATGTCTGGCTATTGTTCGTACTGCAAGTAGTTGTGTAAAGTATTTACGTTGTCAAAGCTTTTATATTTTTCCATTCAACTAAATAAATACAATATGTGCTCCTAATTTTGCATGGACTTCTATGGCGCATATGCTTTGTCTTCTTTAAATCATACACTGAATGAATTCTTAAAAATCACAAGTGTGTGCGATACATAAACACTAGCAAATCTGACGTACCTATGATTTTTATTTCCGGTTTCATAACATTTAATTTAGATATGTTCTATAATTAATATTTCCCTTAAGATATTGTTGTTTGTGGATAAGCTATTTTGTTAAGAACCGATTCATTCGAAGTGATTTGTGAGATCACCTGACAGACACAATATGCCATTAAAATAAACTTTGAATCTATATAGAGCTTTGATCATTTCAGGGAAAACATGGGAAAAAAAATCTGGATTACTTAAAGAAGATTGCGCCAATTAAATATTGTAAGAAAAGCAACATTTATTTAGGCGTTTTTTTTTTTTGGAAAATGTAACATAAAACTGTTTACGACTTGGAAACTTACGAACGTACTCTATATGAAATATGTTTAACCTTGTAAGTAAAGACAAGGCAGGTAATTATCCGGCTCTACTAGCCATAGTGTAAATATATTGAGATCCACGAGATTCAGTTTATTGTAATCGTGTGGTCTCCTTGGTATTAGATCCTTCTTTTCTGTTAACTTTTCATTATTTTAAATGATAGAGCCTTATTCGGCGTATGGTCAATTAGGAACCAATGTTGCTGCCTGGATCATAGTATAGGACAATTGAGTTACAATTAAGATTTGTAGAGATTTTGCTACCATGCCAGATGATGATATTTTTAAAGAGTGCTATATTTACTAAACTATTAAAAGTAGAACAGTGGATTCCAAGATTTGATCCAACATTTAATAATACATTAAGAAATAATTGTTGATACAAAAACAACTATTAATTCTAGTACTTATCTTTCTTAAAGTGAAAAATATGTTTTTGGTAGACTCTAGATCAATTGAAGTTCTTGTATCAGTTGATGGAAGTATCAGATAGAAAGAGAATTGTACACTCTCTCATAGGTGCTCGCGAAAGTGTACAAAGGGACGTTCAGCGTACACAAGATAATTCGCATATTATGCCAAACACCAGAGTTCTTATTATTATTATTTTCTTTTAATAGTAAACGATTTCTGCCAATATCCGGCACCTACGTTCAAATTTAAAGTATATAAATACATTTAAAGCGTATAAAAATACTGTTGGGATCACACAACACATCTGATTGTGTAGCAATAGACACCCTCACGAACAGACAGCTGTTTCAGACTACTATTAAACCCTCATCAATGCACGATGGATCGATGCCTATTGTCCGTTCAGTATGTCGTATCGTCATTTTCATACTAGAATGACTCCTTCGTAAAATTCCAGAGATATCTAGCGCCGAGCAGCAGATTCATGGCTTAATTTCCATGCGACTAAGTTACCAAATGATAGAGATCTGTGTTAGCGTGTGATCCTCTGCTGGGCGCTAGATGTCCCTGGAGTTCTATGAAGGAGTCATTCTAGTGAGAAGTTGACGATACGGCGTACTGAACGGACAAGAGGCATCCCTCCGTCGTACACTGTTAAGTAGCTAGTCTGTGCCTGAGGGTGTCTGTTGCCACACAATCAGATGTGTTGTGTTATTCAAAAAGTATATTTGTATATTTTTTAAATACATTTATATACTTTTAGTTTGACAATAATAGTGGTTGAACTTCGTGTCAAAGTAATTTGCCACTTATTGTTGTTAGTACTTTTCTAGTACTACCAAGTATTCCCAAATTATGGCACCCAAGTTTGCGCATATGTTAAATGGAACATTGTAAAAAAAACATTTGATTAATTATGCGCTTCAATTTATTTAGTAGTATTTCAGCAACGTAACGGTTCGGGCTATAAACAAACCAGTTGTCAATTATTCTAAAAGCTTGGCTATTATTTTATAAATTACTGATTGTCAACGTAAAATACGATCATTCCATCGAATTAATACCCACCCACGAAATTTTATCTCTGTTTTGCATTATTTTCGGGTCCAATTAATAACACTAAAACATAATTTTATCCGGACATGAAATTTATACTAGGTCAATATGAGAACTAACTGTAAATAATAATAATATGACATTGATTTATAAATTCAAGTTGATTTACTGTGAAAATGCATCAGTTAATGAGGCGTTTTTAGTTTATATACCGTTTCGCAAATTTTGATAAATATTGAAATTATCCGAACGCTTATTTTTTGAACTGCCTACCTTTTATTTATATCTTCATTCTAATTTGCAGCGCGATATTGTATATTATGATATACCAAAAAAGAGGAAGCTCGATAGTGGGTACAATTTTCAGTAGATGATTTCTGGAAATGATAAATAACTAACTGGGCGTACAAAAGTTTATTGCTATTCGTAGAGAAATGCGTACACTGACGGTATGTACTACTATATGTATTCAAATTAAGTAAATGGACACAATCGTTAGTAATATTGATAATCATATAACAAACTATATTCTTAAAAATAAAACGGAAATGAATAACAAGAACATGCACTTTTTTTCACTACAAGGATAGAGTTAATCGTAGTTTAATATAAATATTGATCAAAACATAACATGAGAACACTAGTATTCCTGTATTACGAGATAATCAGAGTCCTTCAATTCTATAAGTTTCCCAGCTTTTTGATTGGAATATGTTTGTTTTTTTATATTTCAGTAATAGCTAAACTGAAATTGTAGATTACTTTTAATTTCAAATAAATATGCTGTAAAGTGGCGTTTTACAGAAAACCGAATTATGTGTATTTTTGAATTCTTAATTGATTATTTTAAATAACTGTTTAACCGCATTGAATTCCGGGAATGGTAAATATGCATTCAGATGAATGTTTTTTTAATTTCTTAGACGGTCGTATGTTATTACAGATAATTTTTCCGTTGCTTGCCTTTCTATTCTCGTGGTTTAAAACGACACAAAAGCGCCCAAAATTATCAGCGGTCCTATTTAACACTTTGTAACCGTGAAACTGTATCAGTTAGTCATGTGTATGAAATTTTTTGAGGTATTGGCGTAAGTTCTATTGTTACCAGGAGTGACATTAATGTAAATTAGTAGAATGATATAGATACGTAATACGAAACCAAAAATATTGGTTGAGAATATAATTAAAAGTAGAGTACATATGCACGGAAATGCAAATATTTATCGTAATATAAAAGAATACCAGGATTTAAATAGCAGCAACGGTGTTTCTTATAAGCAGGTTAATCATATTGTGAAGAACACTGTTAAAGGAAACATAAAAAATGCCAAAAACAATTAACCGTAAAAATGCCATTATCGGCGCATGGTTTATTGCCGGAATCACCCATACTAGCAAAAGCAATGAAAGGGGTACAAGCATTAAGGACGGACTCGAGTTTCTGCCTACCAGTTTCTTTATAGAGAATGCCTTTAATTATAACCAACCATAATTATTGTACAATAAGTATGCAAATGTGTTAGGCAATAAAGAATTATTGTTATTAGTATTACTGTTATTGTTATTATTAATGTGCAGATTGTAAAGTATTCCAGTCTTTATTCTAAATAATAAAAGGTTGGATTGGAATATACTGAAATCAAATAAAAATGCAATAAGTGTGGTATGACCAGCACCTCCACCAAAATTCAACCTCCATCGTTTCTCATGATATTATATCTGGGTTGTCGCGATTGTGATCCCTAGTATTAACAACATTATTATAAATTGTGTAGCAGAGATGACAATAATAATGTACTATTGGTGTTATTCTTTTTGTATAGAATATTTATAAAACATTTCATGTAATTATTCTTGAACCACTACAAACGCAATCCAAAAAATGAATTTTTGTCAAACACATAACATTAGAGTTATGTTACCTCTATATTTCCAAAATATCTTCCTAGATTTAGCGGTTTAGATGAATTTGAAATTGCTTTCGATACGATCGGAAGCGGTATTTATGTTTCATTAAAAAAAGTAACGAAATATAAGGTGGACATTTTTAATAGTTTTTCCTGCAAAAAAGTTTGAAGTATTTTTGAACATACAGGTGTCAGCGGATGAACTTAAAAACCTTCAGTATTTACGAATCAACATTTTTTCCCATAAAATTGTTGAGACAGCTTACTTTTTGATAGAAGGTAGTGCAGAGTTGCCAGACCTAAAATTACATTAAGGGTTGAGTGATATTTCCGTTAAAAGCTTACGTAATTTGCGATAGAGCGCTCTCATTGTCAACCAATTCCCGATTGGTTGACAATGAGAGCCAACGTGCTCTTGAAACATACGTCCCGAATTTTATTAAATTAATTTGTGTTGTGTGGATTTCCCGATACTGCGTATTAGTGATACCAGCCCACAGTTCTTGCAATTCTTTCATGCTAGTCATGGTTTTAGTTAAAAAAAAAATGTTAAAAAATCTTCCGTCAGTTAGCGAATTAGTAGATCATGCTTATCTACGAAAATCTTGGGCCGCTGCTTTTTACCGATTACATCAATGGCCTCCTTGATTCTATTTCTTGCCCTGTATCAGCTTATGCCGACGATGTAAAGTTATGTCCATCCATTTCTTCAGTTCACGATGTAGTTTTTACCGCTGGTCATAGGGGTTTTAATGATTAAGTCATTGACGCTATTGACTTAGAACATACAATAAGATTTTTTTATCTTACCCAGGAAGATTACTAAGATTACTATCTATAAATACCTCCATCTTATCTCTATTTTTATCTTAGGTTGGCGTTATTGCTGAGGCTACGTATTCAGTTTGTATATAGTTCTGCGGTGTGGAGTGTTTTCATGGTGTGTTAAATGTGAGTGGTGTGCCGCGGTTGCACGGACGAATCTACGGAGATACTATTGTCTAACACTTGTTGTTGTTGTTCGAAACTGAATACAGAGACTTAACACTGCGGGCCTGGGGCCTGTTGTATCACTCTACATTAGGTTTGTGTAAGTTTGTATCATGTGTATGGGTGTGAAGTGTACGGCTTGTTACTGAGTCTCGTAAGACGGCGGCAGTGTTGATTTATCCTCAATAGTGATGTATAACACTTATCCTTTGTTGTTTTTATTGAAGATTGGGGGTTTTATAACTAGTAAGTTTCAACTCGGATTCTCTAGGTGTAATTGATAAATGGTGTATTGACTTGGGTTTAATTTCATTACGAGAGCGCGATGTAATCTTTATTGGTACATATTCACTGGCTATAATATAAAGTCTAAACCACTTAAGTGTGATTCTGGTTGTAGTATATAATGTAGCCATTGTCCTCTCTCAAACGTCCTAATATGCTAATCAGTGTCTTAACTGTAACTGTTGTTCCAAAATTTATTAGACGCTGCTCTACTTAGCTGAAGGAGCTTAATTTTATTGGATGTATACACATAGGCAAGCCCTAATGTATACTAATGAAATGGCTACCTAATTTTTGTTAATGGCAATTCTGTATGGAACTGCTATTGCGTTTTGTTGTTAGCTAATTTATGTGAGCAATTCAGTTTAGTCAACTGAATAGTTTTGTTTTGTAACAATTGTTTTTGTGTCCCCATTTAATGTGGATGTTAATTGTCTTTTAAGTGTCGCCCAAGTTCTAACAGGATAGGTAATGAATAAATTCGTAAAATTTAACCTAAGAATATGTATGTTGTTCAAATACAAATCCTTGAAGGTATGATTAAATTAATTTGGAAAAAATCGAAATAATTAATTTATTATGCCGGGTAACAAGATTTTTGTCGCAAGCATAAAAATGCCTGATTCCCATATACTTTTGCATGCTGAAATCAATTATGTTTTCAGAATTTCTCCATCACCCTTAGTTTTTATGTTCCAGGATATTCGTTTATGCACCTAGAATATGCATGCATAGATATGTAGTATAAGAGAACATGTCTTGACGTTATTTCAGTTGTCGGCTAGAGCTCGGAACTGATCAAGCAGTTTGAAAATGTCTTGACGTGATAAAACCTGTATATACCATTGCTAGATAGCATCTCTTGTTATTGTTGTCGGCTAGAGCTCGGTAAATTGCTACATAGATTAATTGGTGAATAGTTATATTGATCAATAGAAGAAATACAGTATGATATGATTTTGATTTTTTCCTACTTAACTCACTCTGCGGGACCTGGGGAAATATAGAATTTAGCAATGGTATAACAAAGGAGCAAAAATATTTAGATATTTTGAGGAGGAAACTGGTATTCTTAGAAAATACAATCAACAAATGATACCATTTTCTAGCACGATCGTGTTTCAAAACATGTTCTTAAACAAATGAGTAGCGCAAAATAATGCATGCGATAGATATTGTTGAAGTGATTACATTTTTGAAGGATGCAGAGAAAGAATGGTTATACTCATATTATTTTTGCGGAAAATAAACTAACCATCCTATTCCATAGTTAGGAGGGATTAAAATAATCGCAAAGAAATATGTTCTAAAATCGAATATCCCCTCAGATTCTGGGTAGTTTTCTGTTTGCTGATGTTAAGGTCAAGCTCGGTGTTCTGCTACATGTGGCTTTTATTCCAAAATTGTAATAACGCTTGTTAATTTTGTGTACTATGTGAAAATGAAAAAAGGCCGCCGTTATAGAGACGCTTTTGATAACAAAGTCAAGAATCAATACATTTATTGTCAATCTAGTAGTCAACCTGCGTTAGCTTTTACAGGATGATATTGTGGATAAGTAGATATGATGATCATAAATAATGAATAGATGAAGATACATTTCTATGAAAAGTCAATTAGATATACACATTGCTATATGCTGCTAAAATAAATGATAATTTGTTGTTATTGAAACTTAGGTTTGAACTAGAATGATTATTTCCTTCATACATACACAAACATATTAACACCAAACCAAATGAGGAAAAACCATGCAACAAGAACGGTATAATAAAAACTTTGAACAACTTAGAATTAAATACAAATATATATACAGATGTAACCAAAAGTTGTATTGACAAGTTTAACCCTTACCACAGAATTCAATTTCTATAAATCATAAAGTTTAATAATACTATTACATTTAAAAATTTTGAATCAGTGATTTAAAATGCAACAAAATATGCTTTAAACTTCATATTAAATAAATCCTGGTTACTCAGCTTATCCAAACTGGAAGCTGCTTATACGTAATACTCATCCTAGACGAGTCAGAAGTGTCACCAGAAAAGGAATGCAAATAAGACTGGACCTAGAAGTGAAAACAATTAATAGAGTATTCAGAACATAGAAAACTTAGACGGTGGGAGCATCTGCATAGATTGGAGAACGTAAGATATTTAAAGCAAGTGTAGGAGGCTGAAGTGTATAAGATAAAACGAAGAGAAAGACTACGAAAGGCCTGCAATAGCGATGTTGCAGACACACAGTAACTGGAATCAAGTCAAAGCTAAGGCTGAAAATAGAAATGATGATCTAAGTGTATTCATTGGTAAAAGATTACATACTACACACTAGTACTACAAATTCATACAAAATATCCTGATGGTGAGTTCCACGTTCTAGATAATTGCCATACTTCATAAAGTGTAGATATTTTACGAAATACCTTTGAAAATAATAAATGCCATATGAGTGAACAATATTCCAGCTTTAATCGTATCAAAGCCCGGAATATTTTTAGCACTTTTAAGTCGAACATTTCGTTTGTATTGCGGACTAAAAATCTCATTCAGCTGTTCCACAAATATCAGACGTTTATTTAAGCCCTCTTCAGTCAGTTTTGCATCTGAAATTTGGAGCTCTCTTGCAGTAACGGATAATCGGCGCTTAAAGTTTCTTTTTACTTATGGATGAACCCAAAATCTTGGTCTAGTAATATTGTAACACATTCATTACTCGAATCGTCACGCATGATAGCCCACAATGATTGTGAAGTTCCATCTTCCATCATCACACAGAAAATACATATCATCATACAGAAATACGCATTTCGGCAACTAAATTGCCATCCTCAGCAGAAAGCCACAAAGGAAAAATGTATTGTCAAGCGTAGCACCCCGAGAACAATCCTGTTCTTAGAACGCCACTATCAAACATGTTTGATAGTGGCGTTCTACGCTTGACATTACATTTTTCCTTTGCGGCTTTCTGCTGAGGATGGCAACTTAGTTGCCGAAATGCGTATTCAGAGTTCTTTACTAAACAAGGTGGTAAGGGGTGTTTTTTTCAACTTAGATCTGTTTTCTGTTATTACTTTCTTAGCATTTAGTCCGATATTGATAGAGTTTTATTTCTAAACATGCAATAACATCTCGTGCTCTTACATTATTAGCTAAAGTAAATATAATATATTTATTATTTTTGACGTTTATGATTACTTACAATGTATGCAGTAATTATCTACGCCAGAAGTTCAAAAGTCCACACACGACACCATTGACACGCAAGCATTGTGCAATGCTATATATTACCTGAATTAAATATTAAACAAATGTGCAAACAAAAAACATTGATTACCTCGACTTAATCTTTTATAACCGCTATTCCTGTGTACCTTTCAATTATTAAAACATGACCGGAGATCTCTTTTTGTTTAGAAGCTATATTCAAAGCATACAATAACGTGCATTTTCTTTAGATGGGTATCCAAGGAAATTATTATTTACATCCATCAGATTACACAGACTGTCTGAAACAGTTATCCGTTCATTTTTTGATATTGCGAAGGCGTCCTACATCTATATCAATCACATGATGTGTCACATTAGATTTTAGGAGATCCTATTTCACTAACTTATGAACCATTTTTCCTGAACCCGTTTTATATTAACCGACTAAAGTCGTCATCAATTACTAAAGTTGTCTCACTTCAAATCTAGAAACCGGCCCACCTAATTTACTTCTTATTAATAGATCACCCTGCGCGTTGCATAGGCGTCTGAATAGATCAGGATGTGTAGAATTCGCGCATTGTATTTATACCTTCTATTGAATTGATACCATTGCAGGCACTCCACCTCCATGTTACATGGAAAGGTGAGTATACAGTATGTTAGAATCTCCTATTGTCAGAACTTGAACGGAGGTGGTGTGTATGCCATTCAACCGAATAAATAATAAGCAGGTGTTTAGTGTAAGTATAGAATAACCAAGCGACAGCTAACAGGTATTTTACTGGCTCAGAAAGTACCTACGCTATCCAGAATGTAGTTTCTAATTTGTGTTCAATAATAAAACAAATGCCGGCTCCTAGCAGAAACAAAACTGATTAATTTGAACAAAACGTCATTTGTACGTGTAAAACAATGATTCTATTGTTGCCATAAAAAATTTAAAAATGTTCTCATCAGTGTACGATGGAGGGATGCCAACTTCACGTTAGAATGACTCTTTCGTAAAGCTCCGATTCAGTAGTTTAGAGTTGAAAAGGTAAAAAATGTATACACGTAAAAGCGTTTTTATTACTATGATGATGATTTCGACAGTCAGAAGTCTGCAGTTATCTTGTTTTTCTTCTATGTTGTAACGGCATTCTAATTTACATATTATATTATTTTTATACGTACTTCCAGTAACTGGGTCGATCGGTATTTGTTTTCTGAGAATTACGTAAAGATTTGGGTTAAACTATTATCTTTTACGAACGAGCTCTCGGGAGAACCAGTAGCGTGGGAATTGATGGCACAAAGTTCTATAACAAACTCGTGAGTGGAATAGTAAGCAGTTGTGCTTTGGAAGTTAATCAATTCGCGTCAATAGAATAAAAATGAATGCGCTTTAAATGTATTTTTGATTTTTTACTAAAAACACATTCTCAGGGTCACTTTTTATCTTCTATATAATAGTGTACTCGAAATTCTTATCAACTTTCTTATTTCTTACCGGCGCCATACTGGAATTTGACACCGTCAAAAAGAGCTTTTTCAACCATGAACAACATGTGTTTTAATATTAAATAAGGTAGCCATGAAATTTAAAACTGTCAAACGTTTCAATTATCGTTTATTAGTAATAGAAAAATGTACACCAACGAAAAGAAACGAAATATGTTAAGTATTTTTTTATTTATCGAACCGAAATACAACAATAGAGAGTACAAGATATTTACAACTGTATCCAGAACGACAACAGCCACATCGAACCATTCTTCTAGATTTTGATGGAAACTTCGAGAATGGATTGTTTTATGTTAAATTAGAATTGTGTTTTGCAAAGTTTACGTAAGCTTGGCACCTGATTTGTAACAATAAATGAAAATAACAATAACAGTAATTATCAAAAATAAAACAATGAAACAACAATTACAGTAAATGTTCAAATAACTGGCCATTTTGATTAATACACAATCGCGCACGGTTTCCGGCATTTAGAACTGCCTTTTGTATGGTTCTTCTAGGAATTATATCGAAGGCATTCTGGTGTCTCTCGAAGTTCTTCAATGTTTTGTGGGATATCATCTTTACAAATATTAATTTTAACAACTGCACTATTTCTAATCCAATGGTTTGGAAACATTGTTATCTGAGAAGTTAGATACGTATGTGTGAAGAAGATTTAAGTATCTTTCCCCATTTAATGTTTCTTTCTAACTGGTCCTATGAGACGGTTTTCTAAAATGCCCATCAAAACAAGAATGTTGAAGTCTCCTTGCCTTCTTTTGTCTGGGATTTTCTAATGTCCAATAGTGCTTCGTATTTCTGTTAAACATTTCAAAATTCGTAAATTTTGATTCATCTCATCAGATTATTTTGTTTAAAAAATCTTCTCACAATTCCCAGTCGTCTTAAATTATCACCAGATACTAAACTGTGGGTAATATGAATCTTGTGTGATTTAAACCTGTCTGACGCCACTTCGCGTGCAGATATTGATGGATTATTATTTATCTAGAAAATACAATATTTACATAAATATTGCAAAAGAACGCATTTACTTTACTATACGTAAAATATTCCGTCGATTTTCATTCATTAACATATCTATATCATAACTATCTCCAATAATAAGCGAGATCCCCATGGTGAGGGTCGAAAATGGATCCGATAGCCATATACAGGCTTATGGCTATCGGGAAAAAAACCTAATTAGTTTTTTAAGGTAAGTTCTTACAAAATAACTGAGCACTAAATGCAAAGAGATGAATCGTATATTTAGGAAATATATAATTTCCTAGAAAGAATCTTTTTTTAGTTAATATTTCTAAGGAAAACCTATTCTATTTCCTTTTTAAGAAAGACCTTTATTTTTATTAATTTCTTACGGTAGAATAGTTAATGTTATTAAAGAAAATTAAATTTTGCTTTTTAAGAATCAATTTCCTTTTTATCTTGTCTCGTTGGAATAGAATCATTATCTATATTTTTCTCACGAATAAAATGAAATTCATCATTCATTCGCCATTTAGTGAACGCAGTTTTAATACTTTATGCCGTTTTCAAACTGTCTCCAACACTGTGAGAATGATATAGGGAGTTTAAACTGCAGTTACTAGATGGTGAATAAAGTGATAGAACAAAGCAATTGTTTCTTCTTTGATTTAATGTAGAATACGCCAAAATAGAAGCTTCCAGCACCAATTTTTCATGTTAGTTTTATTTCTAATAGCAGTCGACCATTTAATTTAATATCACACAGTATCCGAAATTGCATTCTGCATAGTATCATAGATTGATATTTTATAAGCAATTTTCCATTAGGTTGAACGGCGAACACAGACTTCATTCAAGTTTGCTTGACAATAAACGCTTTAACATACTGTATATATACAGTGGGGTATAAAATATAAAACAACTTTAAACGTTTAAAATTTATAAACTATGTGCAATATTAATAAGACATCCATAAATAGTTTCAAACTTTGATTGCGTTGTTTAATGGATTCGCCAACTTTAATGTTGGAGCCCTTGTTCTATTTGTTTCCTCGAAGACTAGAAACTGAAACTCGAAACTAATGGCTACCAATTTGAATATTTACTATAATTTTTGCATGTTCATACTCATATGTTCACATCACATTTCTACTAATTCGCATATATACTTAATTCATACTACATATTTAAAGATTAGTGCCACAATACTTGGCCGACTAGGTGTCGCCAAAATTACACTTCTTTTGAACTGGTCGTGTAGCTCAACAAAAGAACGTACAACTTTTCTAATTTAAGATTGTCGACTCAGAATTGAACAGAGGATCGCTGTACCTGGCGTTTATACGCATTTTTCTGGCCACCTTGTATTAAAATGCTTTAATTTCTTTATTTCTGCGTAAATTCCATATACTAAATTGATTTGTTTGTCTATAGGTGGAAAGATAAAGTTATGCACATTTTCACAATTTGCCAAAGAATTAGAATTTAATATATAATTATTCTGTTATCATATTGAGCCCATCTTTGACTTTAATATTATAAATAAACAATAAAACTATAACAATTTTTGTAGCTGTACCTTGGTATGACGAATTTACAATCAAAAAATTGGAAAACCGGATAATCAGAGCAAGGGAATTAGATTTAAAAAGGGAATTATTAATATATTAAGAAGGTATGCCAAGTAACAAAATTAATTTGCAAGGTTTTTCCTCGCACAGTTCTAGGTTTTAGGATTAAATTCCTACCTTATACATGGCTTTTAGCTGTATACCTAAGCTTTACATTTCGTAGCGTATATTTCTCAGCCATTACACGACTTGTAGTACACGATATACACGCAGAGGTATGTATGTGCACATACCTATATCGGGGTACTACATTATTAAGGTTTCCTTACGAAAGATAGTTGGAGCAACTCACTTTACATCTACCTACCGCGTAAACAGCGAAACCCCGCTCGTCAGATTACAACTTTATGTTACTGGGGAAGCGCAGGGAAATGTAAAGGTGCTTGCGATCTAGTGACATTAAGGTAGCACGACAGATGCACGCAGCACTTGAAATGCATCTGTTCGCTTTATTGAGTATTTCAATAGCTCGACTAAGAATTACTGGGTTTCAGCGGAGTTTTCGGAATGCATCATGATTACTATGGAATAGGTGCAAGCAAATTTTCGTTGTGGTTTTTGACACACTACAAATTGTGCATGAAATAATGAAACAAATTAGATTTTCCCAGATAATAGGAATTGAGAAGTCAGCGGAATGCCATGACGATCTCGCAGCTACTAAATTAAATCAATGCTTTTCCTTTATCTATTCAGAACATTTCAATTACACTCAATTTGACTAATTTTACATGGTGGAAGTACCATTAGCTATTTCCTAGAATTGTTAAATTATCTTTTATATTTGTAAAGATTTTCTTTCAAATTTTGGATGAATATGTAGTTCGGTATAAAGGAACCCATTCATAACCGTTTCAATATTTTTAAGCACTTTGCTGTGAATTGATTTATTTTTTATGGAACACTCACATTTTCAAATACAGAATAAGTAACCATACTCATAAAAATATACTTTTGAAAATGATAATAAATTTGTGCCCGTGTTCTGAAAAGAGTATATTTTAAGCCGAGGAAGGAAAGTACTCTATTGCCCAAGTCCTGCATTAGCACTTTCCTCACGTGGTTTGAATGCGATTTCTTCCCGCCAGTCCAATTTTAACTAATTAAATGTCTAAGAATAATAAAGACATACCTGTGAGTGACATGATAGATAGTAGGCTTAATCTGTTAAATATTTTTTGAAAACTGTCAAGTTAGCGTTGTTTCTTAAAGTGTTCAATAATACTAAATAATATTATTTATGGATTTCTTAAATATACTCACTCCTAAAACGACAGGTACCTAATAATTTAGCAATTATCTCATAAATTGACTCAGACTGGGTCGAATGTACTAATGTCATCTATCAATAATAATGTCACATATAAGATGTACAGTTTCATCATGTCAATGTCATTTACTTTCCGCCATAGGGAGCAAAAGTACAA
>JARFOC010056393.1:0-19004 GCA_031763485.1 Osmoderma eremita | reverse complement strand
TTCAGGAATACGTTAATCGAAACCGTCAATGCGTGTTTCTTGCGCAACTTGTGCGCTCACTTTCTGAACAGAATTATTGTTGGAAATAGAACATGTGTTACTTAAAAATCTGCATGGCAGAATGCATACACTTTTTTTGACAGTTTGTGAATAACTTGCAAAAAAGCCTGTATAGAAGGAATCAGTAGAATTTCGGATGGCATTATGCATCCTTTCAAGTTTTAAATATATGAGATTTGGAACGGTCTGTTTAGTTGGGTTCGCAGACCACCAGAGGGATAGGCACACAATTTTAACGTTAAGTGCCCCATCTGCCCTTGCTATATTATCTCTGGCCCTGACAATTAAACAAAAAACGTTGTAACTATAGTCCATATGGCTGTCAAACAAGCGTAAACCAAGCACGCCTGCTTCAATTCGGGAACCTATTGTGCATTGGAGCTATTGTCTTTTTTCTCATTTTTTTTATTTCAAAGCGAGCCGGGGCGAGGCTCGGAAAACACAAAAATGTGCTCGAAAATTTTCCCTGTCATTATTAAATTAGCACCCTTCAAAATCTGGCCGACACTGAATTCGATCCAGTTTAATTCAAGGAGAGAAAGAGATAAAATGATACATTCAATCAAAACAGATAGATGTCGCGTGTGTCAACATCACAGGGATTTTGAAATTTAAGCGGTTTACGACAGCGATTTATTATTACAAAAGCGTGTATCTGCGGTTAATTATTTTCCACTTTGTTGATATAGCATTTTTTTGGGATGTCAGCAAGCTCCAATTCCAAATACCTCACGAATATCTCGTGACATAAAATAACTTTTCCTGGATTGTACACGTACATACCTGAAATAGAAACGGTGAATATAGAAATAATTTTATTTCAGTCAGAATTTCCTCCCTTCGTCCTTTCCAACAGCAGCAATCCTTTTCCACCTCGAACCGTGTTTCATATTTACACGTGATGTCGACAGCTTTGCTTTCTATTCGGGTTAATACTTGTTTGACAAGACGCCCAAAAGAAATACGGAAACGTGATAGTGAAGCGTTGACAGTGTCGTCGTCCCATTCGATGTTCCCTTGGATTTCCACTCGGCAGAATATAAACTGAATGTCAAAAGAATGTCTCGAGGCGTGTAGTTTAAGTTAAAAGGGTGTATACGATTTAGGGTAAACGAATTTGAATGCAGCGATGGCATCTGGTAAGGAGCGTATTGCAGTACGCAAATTGCGCCTCAGGCGAGATACGAATCTAATTTCGATGAAGACGAAGAGATTTGATGTAAATTAATCAAATGAAATGTGCAGTTCAGGGTAATTTGAACGAAATACAATATAAAAATTGATTGATAGTCGGATTCATTCGATTTGAGCGATTTTGGACACGCTACGTATGCTACTATGGCTTCTAAATGGAGAATTATTTCGTTTGTATTGATGTTTAACGCTTTAGCCAAATTATCTTACCAATAAAGTGCCAAACAAGCATTTCTTCGCAATTATAGTTTCAGAAAAAAATTCATTGAAAATCAATTGGCTTTTCTTTAGAAGGATTTTTAGTAATAAGATATTTTGAGTTAATGAAATCTAATGATGAAATATAATTAAATTTTACGTCAAATACAGCATGCGCCCAAATATTCAGTACTGGAGCAATACATGTATTAATTATCACTTATAAATATCAAAGCGTGCTCTATTGCGCTGTAGACACTGTTCATAACGGTCACGGCGATTTTCAAACACATTCGAGAATACAAGTTGCTGCAAATTCCTGAAAAAACGAGACGATCCGTGAGAAGATCGTCTCGTTTTTTCAGGAATGCATTCACAGTTCTGGGTGGGTCTGTACCGCTGAACACTTTCTCCTTTAACATTCCCAATTGGTAGGCGTCTGGTGGTGTAAAATCTGGGGAATATGACAGGTAGTTCAAATAAGTCCCGCGGGATATGATTCGTCCTTGAACAGTATCGTGTAGCAGTGCTATAGACTGAAGAATGGTGACTGGTCGCCCTGTCCTGTTGAAACCACTGTCTTTTCATCCGGACGTTCCTGCCACGACAAATCCTACTGAGATCCCGAGCACCACGTTTCTATAACGTTCCTGGGTACCAGTATATACCATCATCTTCCTCAAAGAAATACGGGCCAAACACACCGGGTGCGGACACCATATCGTCACACGCTCACTATGTAGCGGTTTCTGGACGATAACGGTTGGCCTCTAAATACCAATGAAGCGAGCCGTTTGCTTATTGATGTAGCCCTCCAAGCGACTGTGAATTTCGTCAGAGAACCACACATTAGGCAAAAGATCTGGATTGTCGTACACCATAGCCAAAATTCGTCCACAATACACAACACTGGCATGCATATCTTGGCTTGACAATCGTGGTCCAATCTAAATTCGGTACGGAAATCCACCTACGTTCTTAAACGATCTTCGAAGCGACGTATTGCTGATATTAAATCTCAAGGACGTTCGTCGAAGACTTCGCTCAGGTGAGTCCAAAACCTGATTGACGACACGTCCATGATTTTCATTTGTTCTCGCAGTCACTGGTCTACCAGACCTTCCCTTTCTTAACAACAAAACGTTGCTTGGAGCCGCTTTATGACATTGTTGATGATATTGATCCGCCACTAACTTCCAACTCGGCCCACCCTGATAGCAATTTCCGTATGAGCGAAAATAGTTCTTCACAATAAACACTTTTTCCTCAGTCGTAAGACCTAGCGCAATGTTCTTTGCAGTTCCACGAACACATAACGCTGATACTTCGTTAAGCAGACATGCGCACTTAAATCAATTGTTACGTTTCGGGAGAGAACATCCTCTGATTGAAATTCGTAGTAAATTGAATAAGTAATTTTTTTTTCAAAAATATAAAATCAAACGATTGCGTATGGTAATACAGTACAATAGTTTTGATACTTATCTAAATGTTTTTTTTAATATTTTGTATTGTATATTGCAACTGTAATTGTTTAATTTTCTATTTTCGAAAAAAAAATTAGGTATTTTCATCAGAAGCGTTTCTTCAGAGTAGTTATTTCTACAAACATATGTATGTACGATGCCGCACAAATGCGCATAGGTTCGACATCGTTTGCAATTTGCCTACCAATATTGCCTCGACGCTTGCGAATCGTCCAAGTTAACTTTTGTGGCATATATGTAACATGCCACATACACAACTATGCAGGTGGTAAACCGAGAGAATGAAATCAGAGAGTGTATGAGTAATACAGGAGTAGAGTAGGTGACCTCATCATTTTTACAAAGAATCGCCGAACAGATAACGCAGGAAACGAGCGCGCTGAAAATTTAATTCGAACGAAAGACCTATGATTATTCGTTTAGTCAGGCCGGTCCTTGTACTCATTCAGGGATCCAGCCGCTGACGCAATCGCTTACGTCTGTTAGCGGGGATGGAGATGACGTAGGGCGGACCTGGATAATGAAATTCTCCGGTATATCCAGTGCCCAATACGTGACTCACCGTTTCGCCAATGCGAAATTATTTACCCAGAGGTGGTTTCGAAGAGATTTCTTTTGGTACGATTGTTAAATGCCTTGACCTTGACATGTGAACCGCGAAAATGAAGCACGCGCGTCAATATTAATATTCGTAGAAGGTCGAGGATTAGCATTTTAACGGCTAAAGTAACATTAATGCAAATGTTAAATTTAACGTTACACGCTCAGGCGTTTGTGGAAATTTTATGCCAAATATGGAAATTCCCTTAATTTTCCCGGAAATACAATTTAAATTCGGATTTAAATAACTAAATTCAGTAAGATGGGAGACAAAACAAGAAGACTTGGAATATTATCCGAGAAAATTAAGTTGTGTCTGTAGTTATCGTTTGACTTCGTCTTTTTTATCGACAATTTGGAGTTCAAATGCTAAAAAGTATTTGAGAAAATAACATAACCCCAATGCACTGTTCACCAAAACAAACGGTTTTCACGAAAAATCTAATGCCGGCACTTTCAAGAAGGGTTAACCGAACCTGAAATCTTCGTCAACATCCCGACGTTGTGAGAAAGGTTCCTCTAGTTTGTTATTTTTTTGACTGGAAATCACGTATTGGAACGCCAAAATACTATTTAATCTTCGACAGAAGAAACTCATGACGTTAGTCTTTTCACGCTTTAAGACCAGACTCGGCTTGTTGTATTTCTCTCTTACCGTTTCCGAGTTGCTGAGGGGAAAATTCTTGGAGACCCAAAAGCTATACTTAGAACATACACTCTAAGAAGAAAACGATGACGTAATCAAACGAGTCATTACTTTATCATTTACAGGCGTATCTAAAAGAAGAAAAAGAACAGGAATATTACAGCAAATGTCAAGGAAAAACTGAAGAATCTAGCTATAAAAGAGCATATAAAGAATGGGAAACCTACGTTCTAAAAAAGAGTAACAGGAGTAATGTATAATGTGTATCTTAAAACCAACAAAAAATACTCTTACCACCTTAATGAGTGAACAACTCTAGTATACGTATTTCAGTAACTAAGTTGCCATCCTCAGTAGAACTTACAAAGGAAAAAATGCTAGAGGCAGTATCCTGGAATAACACTGACAACACAACAGTGTTGAGATCTTGTGCAGCGCATATTTTATTCCAATAAAAATATATATGTGAGTATCGGTTATCATTTGAATTAGAAATAAAAAGGAAAGTGACAGGTGGTTAACAAAATGAAAAAAACACGGTGTGCACGTTTTATCGATTTGCGGAAAAAAGTTATCGGCTGATCCACTGACTGCTATCAATTTTTCAAATTCAGTTGCAAAAACCATTACTGTTCAAAACATGGTGTCTGATCAGATTATAAATTATAAAATGCTTCCGCGACAGACTTTTGCTCGACATGCAAAACTAAATGCGCTAGAATTACCATTGTTGTGTGTTCCAATGCTTCGGGAACACACCAACTTACACTTTTTGTTATAGGAAAATCTGTAAAACCCAAGGACTTATATAAATCCTTCATTTCTACCCGTTTATTAGCGCGCACAGAAATTAGCTTGGATGGATTCCTTTTTATTTCAGGAATGGTTTAATAGTGAATTTGTTCCGAAGATGAGAGCATTTCTAAAATGCAGAAATCTTCCAGAAAAGGCCATTCTAGTGTTAGATATGGCTCCTAGCCATTCATTAAGTGATTGCGTCAAACACAATGAAATTGAGGCTATGTTTGTGCTACCTGATCTTACATCGATTATACAACCGATAGATCAGGGTGTTATCGTGGCAACAAGGAAACTGTACAAGAAGATATTAGCTTTAATTTTGAAAAATATGGATGATGATAATACAAGCTTTAAGAAAACTTAATGTGAACGACGTTATGTAGATGCTAGCAGATGTATGGAATACAATTTCTGATACTACTCTGCAAAAATCTTGGCGAAAAATTTCGTAATGGTTGTTTCAGATGATATTACGCCCAGTCTTGCAGAAAATAAACGTTTGCCTTTAGTAATACAATTACCAGGATGCGAAGCTGTTGAAGAGCAAGAGATAGCCGAATGGTTAAATGAAGATAAAAATGTGGAGAAAGAAATGGAGGATAATGAGATTATTGAAGCGGTAATTGATAATAATGATCATGAAGGTATGGATGAATCCGACGAAGATCAAGAAAGAAAAGTTTCTGACACAGCTGGGAAAGATGCTCTAGATATCTTGAATAATGTACTGAATTTGAAAAGATGGAGAGATTATGCAGCTAACAAACGTCAAAGTAACATAAAGCAAAAGAAAATGACCGACTTTTTCTCATAAATCTGAGGATTACGAGTGTACAGTGTAAATTAAAGTGTTTGTTTTTACGTTGGTTTTTTGTTCTGTAAAATGTACACTGCCATATATATATATATTTTTACTGTTCTATTTACTGTATTACATAAAACATATATTATATTCCTATATAATAAACTACTTAACCAATTTTGTTGTGTGAATTTATAGATGCAGTGCAAACAGAGTTGTACTTCTATGCACCTACATTCACTTCAAATACAAAATAAATGAGTCCACTGTATTTGCATCAGTGTGTAACCTTTAATTGAATATCCTTAATGTATTTATGTTCTAATATTTAGGTATTTATATAGGTATCTGTCTATTTTTATATTGTATATGACAAATTGGACATAGAAGTGTACGTAATAGGTATGAGGCTATTTGACTATCAGTTCCAATACGACTTTTGTGAATATGTAAGAATATGAGATTGTAATTTCTAGAAGTTATTGATTTGCCTAGTTTATTGATTTACAATAAACTAGTTTCTGACTTTAATTTAATAGATATTCCACTTCCGTCAATTCCGTAATTCTATACCTTCCTTTACTAATAGCATTAATTTATTCTTTCGAACACTTTTGTTGCATTGCCTGAAATCACTAACGATTTAAAAGAATTATCTTTGAACAGATTACTGCCGACGACTTTAGTCCAAAGGCAAAATTTAACATTTTCAAATGTTTTTAAGCAACAATGCGGAGTGTTGATTATATACAAATGAAAAATGTTGTTGAACTAAACAATTTGTGTTTGAATGAACCAATTCTTTTTCTCGGAAAAAGGTTATCCAGATAATAATAGATAAAATAGAAATAAAAATGTATGACTTTACACGTTAGCTTAAATGCTTAACGGATAACTGCGCTCTATCTTACTGTAGCCGTAGTATTGATTTTTCTTCTATATGCACCTACGGGAAGGTGCATAGGTCAGCGTAGTGAACGGGCCCGATCAATGCCATCCATTCCCTGGAATTCTTCGGTAATATTTTATCTTGTTGGTTTTCTCTTCAACTTAATCTATTAAATCCCTGTCCATTACGCGAAAATACTCAATAGATCGCATTCTTTATTTCTCCCCGAATCTGTTACACAAGTAGTAAATTTGGGGTTTGACAAAGATTGATTTGTCTCGGCGCGCTTAAGAAATCGTTCAGGAAAATGGGATCTTTTATGCGACCGAATCAATTAGGAGCTAGATGTCGTACTACATGCAAGTTTATATCAAAATCAAAATAATGTTTAATTTGAAGAAACGGTTATAATGTACACCGACGGAGAATGAGATAACTGTTAACTTATCCTGACTCCACTGCCCATGTTAATTGAGGCAATTAGTATTTCCTCTGACATACATATTAGCGTCAAAAGACATTAGACATTATTATCTTTTCCGAGCTGAAATTTTGTTTGTAGTGCAGTGTGATGAATTTAATCAAGAAAAACAGACTAAATAAATGTAAATGTAAATACGTAAGTGTTATGGTGTACTGGTTGTTCGTCTTTTGTCTTACGGATAAGTAACATATCACTTTGATATACACTTGTTGCAATTTAAACGTGAATTATACAATTTAAATTTATTATATCTGCTAATACACGCATGTGTGCCATACAAACACATGTAAATTATAAAATTACTAGGAAGTGAGCAATTGAAACACTCAAATATGTGTACGTAGAAATAACAATAGCAAACAAAACTAAATAGTGCTTCTGTATCGCTAGTCTGATAACCGTTTACCTTCTTAGAATGAAGTAAGGTCATGGAACTACACACACGAACGTGTAAATTCTTTTTATGTATAGAATGCCGCTATGCCAAAGGAAGAAACTTGATAATTCTATGTAATTATGACTAATAATTGTACGTAAATTAAATATTGCTGTACCGCGGACGTCATCGCGGAAGATATCTCACCGTTAGTAAGCTTTTAAAGTTGTATGTTTCCTGTAAACTTATAAATTGAAATTCATACACGATGATGTTAAAGGCTCTATAATTGGAGAACTTGTAAATACATTGTTGAACCGGTTCTATTTGATAATTGCAAACAGTCCATTAATATTAATCAAATGATAAAAAAAATCTGCATCAATGAGGAAGAAGCCACGGATATTGAACAACGTAATGTGGATATCACATAAAAGAATTTTTAGGGATATACTTTTACCGACTTTGATTGAATGAATAGAACGTCATTGAATCCTGTCACTTTATTCCTTTAAGTAAAATGTTCAAAACAACTTTACTAAACTTTGACTCCTTTTTCTACGTTGCATGTTTCTAAAGTTCTGGGAATATTAATTGTATATACTTGTCCCAGCACGAAACTAGTTTTTATGCCGTCCTCAAAATAATTTTTAGGAGCCGCTTTTATCCACTGATTTAAAGCTCTCTTTACATTATGTATGTCCTGAAATCGCGTACCACGTAAGGGTTCTTTTCAATTCTAGGCCAAAATGATAGTCGCTAGATGCCTGATCAGTTGAATCAAGGGGACGAGACACTCATTTCCAGCGTAATTCAGTTGAAACTTTCCTAGTTGACGAGTAATATGTCAAACCCATTATCAAATGCATTATTCTGTTGCAATAATGGTTATTATGCAATTTTCCAGGTCACTTGTTGCAACGGCTCAAACAATAGGTGGTATCTTATACAGATAAAGATTTTATATTTTCCTTTACACTCTAGATTCAGGGCCCAAAGGAAACTTACATTAAAAGTTCACTTTAAAATGAATAAAATCTATAAGATTCAATATGGCGTGCAGAACATTTTATTTTGTGCTGTGTGCATTATCTGAACGATACAGAAACATGGATTAGCTTTCTAGGAACGACATCTAGTTTGTAGGGTTAAATTGTGATCTACAGAATCACAACCTTGCATCAACAAATTTGATCTCAAATTGCAACTAAACCTTTCAGACTAATTACTAGGAAAACACTTCTCTATTTATTCATCAAAAATAAAATTCGTTGAAATAACCAGTAACTGACACCGAGAAAAATTATATAAGCTTTTGCAAAAACCTTTATGCGTCCTTACAACTTTCAACCAAACGTTCACGGTATTGATTTCGATTGGCAACTTTATACTAGCATTTCAAGCTCCAAATTCTACGCGATGTAAACAACTTTCGATTTCAAGAAAAACATCACCACCAACCCCGTCTAAATCCCTCCATGCGACACTCACGAAGGAGACAGCCGCAAAATGAGAACCACGACTTTATCTCTTCCATCCATCCAAACCGTCATGTCGGCCCATTCGTTCTCAATATAGAGCCTAGCTTTGATTACAATTCATAAGTCCGACATGCAAACGCTACCAAGTCCCGACAGTGCTTATGTACGAACGCAAATTGTCGACGGCGTCTTTGGAGAATAAACCGTCAGGATCTATACATTATCGTTCCGGCGTCGTGGCCATAAACATCGATAGCTCTTATTTGTACCGACTGTAATCGCGCTTGGCAGAACCATTACATACAACGTCGTGGCGACAACTAGTTTCAAGCCATCGGCGGTCAATAAACGCCGCAAACTTACCGGTTTGTTTGTGCAGTAACTTTTTCTAGACGACGCCGTTATAAAGTTAATTTCGATCGGCGCTTCTTTTTTCTTTGACATTTAGAGGGCACGTGAGAGAGAGGAATGATATTGTGTTTCTGTGATTGTCCCATTTCTCTAATTGTACGTACACGAAATAGGTGTCCATGTGCGGCGAACCATATGTAATGAACACTTTGTTTTGCGATGTGTGAATGCCGTTCTGCATCTTGAACAATTGAAATGCGTTTGCTGCTCGTGTTACTAATGGTTGTCACGAAAAAAGTTATTATATTCACACGACGTATGTGCCACACGTGCAAGTAAAAAATTAATTTGGGCATTAAATTAGAGGGTTTTTAGAGATAAAATTGTTTTATTTTGTTTTCAAAAATACGTAATTGCAAGAAAGAAGGAATAACGGAAAATCAGAAATCATGTAAAAGAGTTGACGCTACAATTTTGTTATTTTTTAAGATGTACATAGATTACATACCTACTTACTTAGTTAGTCCTGAGCTTTTCTACCTTTCGGCTATGTTTAATTTGAGTTTAGGTGTATAGGGTCTTTCTTCCATATCTCCCTCCATTGATTCCTATCCTCCCATTTTACCCCTCGGGCTTCATTCTTCCAGCTTCTTCTATGTCTGCCCCTCTTCCATGTTCCAACCTCCTTCGCTTCGTAAACTTGTTTAACCAACCTTTCTTCCCAAATTCTCATTACATGTCCAAGCTACCGTAGCTGTGCCTGTTCTATAGTTGTTTGATTTTTCCGAAAAGTTTCGTTTATAATTTTATCCCTTCTTGCTTTCCTTTCAATTTTTCTTAGAAACCTCATTTCACAACTTACTAATCTGCTTTTTGTCACGTGCTTGTTGTCCATGACTCACTTTCAGATGTTAGCGTTGGCTTCATTATTATTTTTTTACAATTTGGGTTTTTATCTCAGTGGGGACTTCTTTTTTCCAATGAAATTTGTTTTTATTGAAAAGTCTACCCGTTTTTGATATCCTTTCATTAATTTCATCATCCAAATTTCCTTTATTATTTATTACCACTCCTAAATACTTATAATTGTTTACCTGTTCTAATTGTTCCCCTTTAATTATTATATAGTGTTTTCTTCATTTCCCCCTATTATCATAGTTTTAGGTTTCTAGATGTTAATCTTCATATTTATTTTCTTAACTTCTTTCTCAAATACATTTAAATTTAGCTGTAGCTGTTTTTTTGTTTTTCCCAAAATTATCAAGTAGTCTGCGTAGCATAGTTTCGTTGGTGTTATTAAATTCATCCTCTGGTATTCTACTTTATAGGTTTTCAGTTTTGCGCTGCATTTCTTAACTACATCGTCAAGAACCAAATTAAATAGTAGTGGGCTCAATATACATTCCTGTCTCAGGCTTGTTCTGCTGGTAACATTTGTCGATTTTTCATTTCTAATCCTTATATTGTTCTCTGTACCTTCATGTAAACTGTTTACACAGTCGATTAGATATTGTTCAACCCCCTGTTCTCTAATATCCTCCATACATCTTTCCTTTTGACACTATCGAATGCCTTTTCCACGTCTATAAAACATACGTGTATTGGTTTTCCAGTTTTAGCAGCTTTTTCGCATATTTGTCTCATAATAAAAATTTCGTCGCTTATTCCTCTCTGTTTCCTAAATCCACTCTGGCTTCCTTCTATACAAGGTTCCATTACTTTTCTTAATCTATTTTCCTAGAATTGTAGTATATACTTTACCGGCATTACTCCCTAAAGTAATTCCCGTATTCGTTGTGGTCGCCTTTTTTATCTACAGGTGCAATAATATCCACTCCCCAATCCCTCGGTACTTTCTTTTCTTTCAATAGTTGGTTTAAGATTTTCAGAAGTTGGTCTTCTCTCTCCACATTTGAATATTTTATCATTTCTACTGTCAGTTCATCGTGTCCTGCCGCCTTTTCCAGTTTCATTTTCTTTAAAGCGTCATTTAATTACTTTTCCGTAATTTCTTCTATTTTCTGCTCTTGCTCTTGTTTTCCTCTTCTATTTCCTCCTACCTTGTCTTCTTGCTCTTGCTCTCCCACATTTTCAATTTCCTGCAATAGGTCTTTAAAGTAATAGATTTCATGTATAGACGAAACTTCCATCCAGTCAACTGCTTTAATTTACATTACATACCACTTTATTAAAGAAATATCAAGACCGATATTTTAAAATAATAATTAAATAATGTTTAAATGTTGAAGTACTTTTTCCCCAGAAGTGTTTTCATATTTATTTTAGGATTTTTGACAATATTGCAATGCGTATGATCCGTACGAAATCCACTGATACAGAGAAATGCATTTACAAATAAAAGTCGTTTAAATGGTTATGACATAACAGTTATCTGTTTGTTTGTAGCCAAACACAAAACCAAAACGAAAGTCAAACGACCGCATCAAAAAAAAAACAGACAGCACATATTCGCCGGTGGTATCTACATAAATTCACTTTAAATGCAAAATTATGCAATTTAGTTCCTGATGCATGACAGGATCTGCTAGAGCGGCGACCCACAGCAAACGTTACAGGAAACAGAGGTTGTTTGGGCAGTCCGTATGTGTCCCAGACAAAGCAACGAAACGCGCGGATGTTCCATAAGGTTGAGCACACATTATGTGCGGTGGCAACTTTCGTGATAATGAAAAGAAAACAATGACGCTGCAACGCAATTATAACAACGATGGATGAGAACAATAGGTTTCATTACTTAACTTGCGTGTACATGTCTCTAGCGATACAATTGATCGTTTCTATGCATTAGGTGACTAAATGAGAGAAATCTGTGAGACGACTGTAGTTACTTTTCGTTTTGTCCGTTATTAACAAATGTCATATCTAGGGTGAGGACAATTTAGGAATCGACTATGCCGGTAGCTACATCGGCAGCCGGTGTAATGCAGCCGCCCAGTACTTCGTATAGATATATGCGAGATATACGGCCACATCTTAACTGTTCCACATCCATTCGCATCTGCCATCAACAATTGTTTTTTTAACAATGGCGCGCTGCCTTTTCACTTTATATTTAAAGAAGATAATATATCTATCTCTATAGATATGTTTTAAATGCTGAGTTATTTTGCTCTTAGTTAAACATATCAATGTTGTCAAACATATTTTACAATATATTTCAGTGGCACTCACAACTGAAAAGCAATCATGATTTTTAATTCAACTTAAATTCTTTTGCAGCAAACGAAACATAGGAGATTATAAATCGCACACGGCAAACTTAGTAACAATCAATTATCAAAATAATAGAAATAATATAATATAATATAATAGAAATGTTGCCAAAGTTGTGTTTACATCTACTTAAAACAATATTTATTATATGTCATATTGTCCTGTGTAAAGGAAATTCACGGATTTGGATATTTAGCATTATAAGTCGGTAATTTTGATTTTACCAGTTATTACGTATGTTGTCTCTTACCGTACATGCACCATAGTTAAGTTATTCTATGCAGAGCATTGTAAACATGACTTATTGTTAGTTTTATTTCAGTTCAATGTACAATTATTAGGCGAGAAGAGGGCATGAGCTCTTATGAGCAATGTCACTTCGCATTATTGACATATACAGAGAGTTTTTCATCAACATTTCTGGGACTTTATGCTATGATAAACATATCGCAGTGTTATGACAACGGTATTTTAGATTCGTATTTTTATGATTAGGTCATATATTTGTTTTACTTTTTTATTTACAATTTATTGTCTTTTAAGAATGCCATGCATATGCTCCATTTGGAAAAAAAAGGGTTAACACCATTTAGAAAACAGCTCTATGGTAAGCATGATCTTATATGAGTTATGGAGACTCAATTTGCGATACTTTTATTTCATTTTATGATTGTATCTTTAAGGAAGCGATAAAATGCAGAAGTATAATTTTAAATATTACGTCTTATCCACTTTCAACTCGGAAAATCACTCAAAAAGTATACGATAATCCATAAAGCCAAATCTAATAGATGGGGGTGATTTTGACTTAGTAACGTCAATATCTTTTTGCAAACTCAAATTTAAGGATTTGGGTCACGCAATTATTTAAAGAACAATGTCACGTCAGGTGAAAAAAAAAACTCCTTATGACTTGCTAATGCTTGTGCATAGCTGCTTTCATAATTTTCTTCTGGTGGCTGTTTCACCACGGTTATCCAACTAGACGCTGTGCTTGTGCTGGCCTTCTTATCAAATAATTTGTAAATATTCAATACACTAGTAGTCCCCTAGTGTGACAATGTAACTTCTGTTGATTCATTTATTGGACTAACGTTATCTAATAGTCGTAGGCAATGAGAAAGCCACTGAGCTAGAGAAAAGAGGAGCTTGGACTTCATACCTAGGCCCAGAACCTCCCCTGGCAGTGTCTAAAAACGCAGTATGACGACAGCAGATACGGAAGTAGGTAAAAGAGAAATATAAAAAACATTTGAATATATAGCCGAGCATAGTTATGCTAAGACTTTCATTAAGGAACTATCAATAAAGAAGACCGACGAACGACTACATTTTGATAGGAATCATCTTCCATTGCAGTGCAATGGTAGGTGTAGGACATACAAAGGTATGTTTTACAAAAAGGTAGTATATGCTAGAATAATATTAAGACATTTTAAAGTAGGTTCCATGCGAACCGCTGTATCAGCCTTACGACATACATAAAATAAGTATTAAGTAGTTTTTAATAAAGTGTTGAGTCAGTTATAGTAAGTCAAATTAAGAAGTACTTAGTCGCTAAGGAAGAGTAATTTTGATGGAATAGAACTATTGTTCTGTAATATAATAATACTTCAAGATATATATATTTACTATGTTTCAATGCGATTAAGACCTGGCGGCCATTAAACAAACATTTACCACGTAGCAGTACATGGCAATCCTGCTCATTGCATTACAGTAGTAACTCTCCTAACGAACATTGTACACTGAAAAGACACCTGCAGGAAATTGGAGTGAATGCCAAGGACCTAAACTGCAGTCAACATGTAAAATATAAATAATGAGATTTATCTAACAACAAAATTGATGAAAATTACGGATACGCTTCATCTATAAGTTTTGTACTTCCCTACTTAGAACTTATGGGGACAGCCTAGAATAATATCATTTTTCAATAATAATTAAATAATAGTTATCAACAATTATAAACTTTTCTTCATAAGGAATGTTACTTTTGAAATATACTTTGACTACGTCATGGTTGTGCCAGACTTCAAGCAATTGAATTGAAAATTTATTTCTATTGTCCTGTCATTGCACATGAGCTTGCTTATCGCCAAGACAAGGAGCTAAGACTCTTTTTGGTATCTTTCAATTTGTATTATTGACCTTAATACTTGCATTTATGCAACAGAAAATAAGATTGAGCAATATACCCTAGAGCACGATTTATAATGAATTATTACGCAATGTTATTGTTAGTCATTCTAGTTGGCGAATATAACTTTTATAATAACGCGTATACCTCATACTTGCAGCAATGATTTATGTATCATGTATATGCCTGTAGGAATGCAGATACATATATACCCTTTGTTAGTCGTCAATATTCATTCAAGTGAAATACTGTCGCGTTACTAATTGCAGTAATATCAGCATGACTGGTACGCTTTATTAGAGTATAGATGATGTACGACAACACACATGGAGACACTTTGTCGCGGAGCCCAAGTGTATGTGCATGGTATTTATGATCGACTGAATCTTAAAAACTTAATCGGATCGTAATATTTCATTAGGCATATAGATATGTATGTATACCTACATGAATGTCTGAGAATTACGTCATCACCTGCGATACGTTTACCGTCCAGGCAAAAGTGTGTCGATTTAGTAATTGCCTATAAATACGATTTATATCATGGAGGTGTCCTGAAACCTGTAATTAGATGGTCTTTGGATCTTTGATATTGATAAATAAATGCCTGTTAACCTTTAGAATGTTCTTTTTATATCATGGATTAGATAATTGCTCAATTGTAAACGATTACGTCTCTGATATAAGTAAATGTTATAAAACATTTCTAGATATAAAATAATTAAATAATGGGGCTTGAAATAGTAGAACTAAAACAAAAAATACCCTTACCACCTTAATGAGTGAAAGACTCTAATATGTGTTTTGTCAACTAAATTGTCATCTTCAGTAGCACCTTCAAAGGGAAAAAGTATCAGACTTAATTTCTCTGGTTATGGTAAATCCTTGGTAGATATGCTCTTCACCAGATCATCAGTGGATTGATTGATTGAAGCACTAATGTAGAGGAAGATCTTTTACATATCTTAACACTGCGGCCTTGGGGCCTATTGTATTACTCTGCATTAGGTTGTTTTCTAATTATTCTAACAGATTTACCCCCACGCCATAAGATGTGCGTTTGCATCGACACCGATTATAATCTGGAGGTGTGGTCCTCACAATTTTTTTCCTGGTTCTCCACTCCAGGTGAGAGTGGAGGGTCTGGTGCATCATATGGGTGGTAAACATTAATTCCTTACTAATTCCACGACAGTGATATTTCAATTTTACTTCTAGTGTTAAAAATTATATATTTTTCTTGACAAAAATGCAAGATATGCACTCCGGCAGAGTAACCAGAGTGCATATCGTAGATCACGTTACGTCTGGTTTGGGCGACACCTAACACACGTTCCCTTACTGCTCAAAGTTCTTGTATCAGTGCCACGTCAATGCTGCTCGTAACTAATAGCTTGGATATGGATGCAGAAGCCGCTTTACTGTGCTGAAGGTTTATTTGGATTACCCTCCGCAATGCTACCTGTGAAACGGAGGTTTGATTAAAGCCCTCCTCCATTTCTGTAACAAGGGTTTCCTCAAGTTGAGGTGCCCCCGTCGCAGGGTTTGTTATTTTGGGTTGGGTTTGTTCCTCATGTGGTTTCCAATGTGGTTCTCACATGGGGGAAAGGATGGTCAATGTCCATGGAGCCCCCTACATGGACGCATGGCTTCTTAGTCTGGGAGATCGCCCGATATCCCGGAGGGACCGTTAGCGACACTGCGTCTCCCCAATGACACGAGATCCTTAGCACGATAGCTCACACCTTGGCCGGGGCTCTCTTCCCTCCTCGTTAGCTCTGTCCTCGTATTTCACAGGTATCAGATTACTAGAGATGAGGGCAGAAAAAGAGTAGGATAGGCTAAGCAGCGTCGACCAACGGCACTATGTATTGCGCATCATTACTCCATTGAACTCCAACCACTACTCCATTGAACACCTAACTCCAATTCACCTGTGGAACCACACTAACTTATTGATTGCATTGATTTTTTTCCTTGATAACTGAAATAATTAAAGAGATACGCATTGCTGTAGAATCATTCTAAAATATAGTGTAACCCAATATAACGAAAAATTTCCTTTCTTTATTCAGAATAGTTTCCAAAGAGAAACTCTTTAGCGCAATGGTATTTCATTGATTGAATTTTCGTTTAATCTTAAGATGTAGGTATGTGTTTGTGACGACGTTTTTTGATGACGTGGTATAAAGTTGCTTCTAGACTCTTTATGTATACGAGAAGGGGGTAATTTTTTTAACTCTGCGCTAATGATTCTTGTGGACGAGCATGTACTTTATCTTACTTGAAAATTCCCGATTTTCTTCATTTAAAAATATGTCGTGTTTTCAAATTATACCTGAATACGTCGAAATAATGTTTACTTACCAGTAGCTGGTGAATCAGGATGATTAAAACGTTGCATAAAATGTGGTGGCCTCAGGTTCTGTGGTTTGGTGAAATCATTCATTTTGACTAAATTGGTCCCATTCATTTCTTTAGGTTGAGGAAAAATGTAGTAAATTGGAGGACGTTCTTCTTTTCAAAACTGTGGATGAATTATTTTCCGAAAAGATGTACCTATTGGGTTCCTAATAAACACATGCATCACTAAGAATACATCTCTTAAAGCATTGAAGAGTTTCTAAACACTTTTCCGTTGTTTATCTCTTCTGAATGTTGTTATAACATCGGTAGTGGTATGTTATTTTATAGCATATTAGCCTGAAAAAGTATACACATGTTTTATGAATTTTATCAAATAATCTTTAAGAAAATTTGTAACATACCGGGATTAATAAATTTAAATTATTCACTTGTGATCTATCAACAACCTTAAATACGTTTTAAAGTTGTTAAATATGCAGTATACATTGGCGTATATAAAATTAGCTCTACACATCAACAACATTTATTTGCAGTATATACCTATTTGTTTGTTTTTTTAGGAAACCATTACGTAGAAGCAGTTTGTATATATTACTACATATTTTTAACACTTTCTAATAAACTCAAACATTTATTCTTTTATATAATAATCAACTCAGCTATGTTAAGAGCGTAAACCACATTTCTTACATTTCTTTCTAAAATAATCGGACCAGAAACTGTAATAGCTAAATGAAATGCATTTATATTTAGAACATGCCGGGTTTCCTATTAGACTGTTCATAAGAGGTTGATGTTTTAATCAATAGTTGCAGCTATTATTGGTTATTAAAAACATCAGAACTTACGTCAAGGAGATGCTACATTTCACTGCCACTATTCCTTATACTGTTTGTATTAGAGTAACCTGTTTTGGTACTAATCATTTATGATTGCAAAGTAATCCTTCCACGATATCTAATATCCCTTAAATTTATTATGGCTGATTTAATAATAATAATAATAATAATAATTGCCATAAGCAATTGCCATCGGAATTGGGAAAACCACGGAAAACTTAACTCCCAAAGCGGTACACGGGGTTCGAACCTGTGACCGCGAGCTTAGTGAGCGAGTCGCTAACAGACTACGCAACTAACCCGACATAATTTCTGCTTCCATATAACTTTTTCCATCCAATTTTTATGACCCGATGTCTGGTTTTTATATATGGGAATTGATTCACGTTACGTACTAACGAAATGCTTGTGTTTAATTAACTCCAAATTAATTACTGTATACTCCACGTATGTAATGTAATGATTCGTGTACTGCGGTATCATCGATCATGTGTATATACATTACGTAGCCACAAACTATTCACCAGGAATTAGAGAATGCCATGACATTGCAACCTAGAATTAAAATTACATTTACTGAGACCGAATGGAAAATTTATTTCATTTAAATGCATTTCTGGAAATGATTTATAGTAAATAGAGACAGAGGGGAATGTTTACGTGTTATGGAAACACAATCGCCACTTTTAATTTAATTTTTAATTTACTGCAACGGTAATAATTATTACATTCTGATATTATAGGAGGGCGATTTGATGATGTGACTTTTCCAAAATTCGCCCTAATGCGTATATTGCTAACTTTAGCCAAGTTTTAGAAGCATAAAACTTTGACAAAATCTGTCAGATAGATAAATTTTTACAACAAAGTAAACTATTTGTTGTGTTTGTGTTAATATGGGGGAAATATTTTCGTGTGATGATTAAACATTATTTTTTACGTGGAAAACCCATAAAAAAACTAAAGAAAATACAGTTTGCAGGGACTGTGGGGCAGCACAATAAACACACTGTTCGGATTACTCCTCCCGCACAAAGTATTAATTAATTCGGGAC